>APFE031258144.1:109752-192098 GCA_000404065.3 Pinus taeda
TAGATCTGATGATCAATAGCTCTGATACCATGTAGAAATTTTGAATAATTTAACACATATTCAATGGATATTATCCTGATCATGTACTATTGCGGAAAACATACACAATACATAAGCTCCTCTACGTTGATCATCAATATAGCAGCATCAATAAAATAAAACATCAAGAGCATTCACACATTAACACAGTATGTATCCCGGGGAAAGCATCTCGCTAAAAACCCCAACTATCTGTATATTAATGATTGAGTCATGTAACATTACACGGCATAATACTTCTCACAAGTATCTCCACCTCTGTTACACACAATACAGCTCAGATCTGATCTCCAAATCTCTTCCACTGCTTGCCTGCCTCTACTACGCAATCCTGCATGAGAATACTGATGAATGAAATGATCAAATTCGTATTTCCCTTGGATATACCACGCAATCCTCATTGGCATACTCAATCCCTTGATTGTGCAAATCATCATGCACAGCTATAGTCACAACTGATAGCAATCTGATTCTCTACCACCTGTCCCTCTGAACTGAACATGCATTGACATGCAACTGAGTTAACTGATGTATTCATAGTTGTATTATGAGTTAATAACTTGTGAATTAATTAATAACTAATTCACCCAACTCATCTCTAGTCTATTTGCCAGTTAGACTAAATACAACCAGTTTAACAAAGCTAAACTGAACACAACTCCATCAACTGCACCTCCAGTCCACTAAACTCAACTCACTTGAGTTCTAACTGAAGTCCTGCATGCAAATATTAGTCATCCCATAGGTAACCACGTATTTCCTTCTGGGATCTGCATGTACCACATCCGTAGCTCATCCTGAAGTGCTCCAAGAGAATAAGACAAAGTTTATAGTCTAAATATTATTATGAGCTAATAATATTTGACTGTTCTATATTTAGACTGAGCAGTCACTCCGCTGTGATCTAAAAATAGAAGTCCATCTATTTTCCCAACTTGATCAATCATCCATAAACAACAACCTGCAATCCATAGACATGATCCATATGTCTAAAAATAGACATAGTCTAAAAATAGACTTGCGTCAAAAATAGCCTGCGGGCCCACTTAGTGAAGGCGACTCTTTTCACTAAGATCCATCATCTTGTTGCAATCTCAACATCACTAACCAACCAACCCCTCACTACATCATTCAGGGTGGTATATATAAGCAAAATATCATAAAGTCATTCATTACAATTGACCTAAACAGGTCTGTTGAAGAGCTTTTCTAAAACCTAAGTGTTGCTGGAATTAAATGCAGGTAAGTCTTTTGGGCTACGCTAGAGGCAGCTGAATCGAAAGGAGTGCAATGTGGCCCTTGGAGGCTCGATGCGGTGGTGCTGGAGTAACTGTACTTTGGGATCTGTAGTTCTATTCTGGTGCGAGTTAAATGTGCAATAATTATGATTTGAGGGTTTTTGAGTGGCTTCGCCCTCTTTCTTTGACTTTGTTGGGAGGTATTAAATGTTCTCCTGCTTTAGGCCGCTGCTTAAGATTTTCGTTGATACTCTTTGCCGCTACATTGATGGCTTCCGCCACCTGCTGATACTCTTTGACACGCTTGTTCCCTGATGATTTGATCTGATACACTTTAATCTCTGTCATTGGTCCTTTGTTGTCTTTAAACCGGATTAATTTGGCAAAATCGGGTGATTTTGGGCTTTTTCGGTGCAAAACGGACCAAGGAATCAAAAGATACCCCAAATATTCCCCGAAACGACCTATTTCCCGTAGCGATGCGCAATTAGCGCTTCGCGCTAATCGCGCATCGAAAATTGCCTCTGTTTCTTGCTCTGGAGCTCCGAAGTGCGATTTTTCTTTCTGCGCGAATTTTCGGTTTCTTGGCTGCTGACGTCAGCAGTACGGCGAATGACGTCAGCCTACTGACGTCAGCGGTGGGTTCTGGTACATATGTGACATGGTGGGGGCTCATATTTGAAGGTGATGCGACGAACTTCTCCGATGCGATCGCAATATCGCATCGGCGGGGAACGGGAAGGTATTTTAGTTGGAATTTGGCGCTTGCGACTGCCGATCGTCGATATCGCGATATCGCGTCGGGTAACGACGGATGGGGCATAACTTATATGGTGAGAATATTGCGATCTTGCGATGCGAGCTAGCTTACTAGGGTCTGCGGAGTGTCAAGGAAGTCGGCAAGGGGTTTATTTCGGTCGGAAGGAGTGAGTAAGTGGGTCTGAAAGGCTTTTGAGGCTTCGGAAGGGGTCCGAAAACCTAAAAAAGGGATTTTATACTTTGGAAGGAGTCCATTATATTTAGAAGATGGTTTGAAGGGGCAGCATGAGGGTTCTTGCTAAGTTTCAGGTAAACTGAGCAATTCCCGGGGGTACTTATGGTTATTTTTCAACCAGAGGGAGGGATATTTACATAGGGATGATTTACATAATTTTAGTAGTGGGGTGGGAAAATATAGGGAGCTAAATAATAATGTCAGTAGTTAATATGGAGATGGTAAGAAAGCGCTAAGTTTGGGAGATCTTAGGCTGCAACGAGGGGACAGAACCTTACAGAGAGAGTATGGAATATCTTTGAGCAAAGCAGATCTTCACCCAAGCTTTTGATATGAAAATGATGGAACTCAAGAGGTATCAAGCAGATTTTGACCTCTTTTTTGGGGAAATTAGTTAATGATTGGGGGAGATGGAGAAAGGAAGTTAGTGATGCCTGTTTTTTGAGCTTCTCGCATAGAACTGCCTGGTGATTGTGTCCTGAGTAAAGATGAAACCTGGCAACCTGGAACTGATCAGCAATCAAGATTTAGCAACCTCAAAACTACCTACCCAGCCTACTTACCTAACATTTTTTCTTCTTTTGGTTTGGGTGCACTTAGACTTGCAGACCCGTCATTTTAATTTTTCTTTTTCATGCTTTCCTATCTACAGACTACCCTTATTTCATTCGAGGGCCCAGATTAAGCTGTTGGGCTCCTTTGATTCTCTACCTATCTAAGAATCTGCCAAGATTAAGCTGTTTGGTCAGATTTTCATTCTCTATATTCTAAAACAGGAAATTTAAACCTAGGGAGACCAAGATTAAGCTGTTTGGACCTCCCTTTAACTGAAAATTGGCGATACCGGAATAACTCCTAAAAAATTTGGAAGGCAATTAAATGAACTCTGAGTAGCCTTCTTCGCTTGGAGACTATTAAGCAAATATGGAGCATTGCAGCATGCAAAGTATGACATATTTGGCCTGTAAAAATGTCAATCATGAAATATGAGTAACCTGTTGCAGCAGGAGGCTAACAGGCCCCATGGTGCAAGTGGCCCAATCTTCTATGCCATAGCTTGCCAATATCTTGGCTTTGCACCAACTCTGCTTTGGAACTCAATGCAGCACAGTCATCTACCTCTAGCTTGTAGAGATTCTTTACTCGAATCCCAATCCTCTTGGTCTGTCTAGTGTCGATGTGCCTCAATAATGCCTTTCCTTTACTAAAGACTACATCATAGCCTTTGTCTTCCAACATAGCGACAGACACCATGTTCTTCTTCAGTCCAGGCACATACTTTACATCAGTCAGAGTGAGAGGAGCTCCATGCTCCCTCTGAAACACAACTGTGCCTTCACCTGAACACGATACTTTCCATCATCGCCCATCTCTATGCGCATCTAGAGATCCTTCTTCTCCAAGGCACTGAATAAACTCTTGTCGTCAGTCATGTGGAATGAGGCTCCACTGTCCAGGTACCAAACACATCCCACCATCAATGAAACCATGCATGCGATGAGGGTGAAATCCAATTCGAACTGTGAGGCCAATGCCTCACCATCTAATCCTTTCGAGGATCCCTTCTTGGATTTCTTATGTGGACAATTCGTAGCATAATGGCCCACCTCATGACAATGAAAGCATCGCACTTTCGATTTGTCAATCTTCTTCCCACCATGGGAAGAACTCAATTTGGAATGGGAAGCCTTCCCCTTCCCCTTCCTCGCCTTACTTGTTAAGGCTAGATTTTCTTCATCATCATGCTTTGATGAAGATCCATCTCTGGTGCTTCTCCTTATCTCCTCCTGCATCAGATCCGACCAAAGTCGTTCCCAATCTGGAAGTTTCTCTCTTCCATTTACTGAGTCTTGGTAGCTATGCCAGCTCTTAGGAAGACTGAGTAGAGCAAGACTCACCATGTCATCATCGGTTGTCATGATTCCTACACTTCCAAGCTCATCCCTGCAGGTGGTCAGCTTGTTCAGATAAGTAGAGATCGTGTCGCCCTTTTCACACTTGATTTTCCGGAGCTTGTCTTTCAGCACCAACTTCCTCTGATCATTGTTGTTCTGATATAGATCCTTCAATGTTTTCAACATTGAAAACGATGTCTCCTTCCTATGGAGACTCGAGACAATGTGGTCTCGAACTCCCTCCAGAAGAATCCTCCTTGCTCTAGCCACACATTTCTTCCATTCCGCCAATTCTTGGGCATTAGCAGCTATTGGCTTGGGGACTTCCTGATCAATGAAGTCCTACAAACCGTTTTCCTCTAATACCACTTCCATGCGATCCTTCCAGGCTATATAATTTGAGCTGCCATCCAAGGTATACTTGAGTCTCAAACCATTGAACGCCATTGGTGAAATTTGAGATGTTATAAGAATTTTATTTCTATAATCAGGAACTTCAAACTTCGAACTTATCCCTTCTTTGTATATTGTTCTTCACTTTGATCACCTTTGCTTCGATACCATGTAGAATTTCTCACTGTAGATCACTTGATAATGCAATATACTAAAGAAAAATACTTGATCTACTTCTACAAACAAACTTTTGGAAGCTTAATCAATTTTGAGCAAGATCAAATAGAACACATATAACAGATGAAGAATAAACAATCACACATGAACACAGAAGAATACTTTGGGGAAAGCCTCATCTAAAAACCTCGCTATCTGTATTATCATACAAGTGGAAATATCTCTGGATTACACAAAGCTTTAGCTCACAATCTATCCAACTCTTAGTACGATCCCTCAATGTAGCTCATATACTAAATAGACACAACATATGCCTTCCCTCAGTCCTCCAAGCCTCATATTTCCTTGCGCAATTTCTCCTGGGTCCTTTGGCTGCCACCTGTGTGAATTCACCTCTCACACAACTCATCAAACTCATAAATAACTACGCAATCCTCAAGGAATGAATTCCTTCTGCATGCAAGAGATATCCTCAATGGAATATTCCTGCAACTGATAGTACATTGTCCCATCCTCTGATCTCAACGGGGTCTCTGACTGAACTAACATGCATGAGTTATTTATGAGAGAATATTCAGTTATCTAAAGTACACTAGTTACATGCATGCATGCATTAACTAACTGAACTCGCAATCAGTTCCACAAACTGTTGGAACTAATCTAACTGGACTTAACTCAGTTAACTTAGCTAACTAATTACAACTCAAAGTTACAAACTCATCCTGTCTCCTTTAATTAAAGGATAACTTCCTCAATCAAAGGGATAATTGTTGCATGTCTTCACATAGACTTCATGTTTTATTTTCTCCAACTAATTAACTCAAGATGAATTAATTAATTATTTTTCAAACAGCTGCTAAGATCAAATTTGAATTTTAATTCTCAATTTTAGTTCAGGGACTAACTAAAATTGGAATGTATCCCGAAATGCTATTTATAGCAATGTTATTTTTAGCACTTCTATATTTAGCATTTATTATTGCTATTTTCAACACTCGCTCTCAACAAGAAAGGGATTATTTTTCACCCCAATCCTGTCTCTGTGGAACTCAAATTTGCATTTTGATAATGCCTTAGTCAAAATATTTGCATCCTCCTCCTTGGTCGAGACATACAACAACAACATGATCCTCTTCACCACACAGCCTCAAAGATGATGATATCGGATATCGATGTGCTTGGACCTGTCATGAAATATTGGATTCTCAAAGAGTTTGATACAACTCTGATTATCACAATAGATCACAATTGGATCCATCCTCTGACCAAAAAATCCAACTAGAATTTTTCGCATCCAAATGGCCTCACATGTTGCTTGACTGGCAGCCATGTATTCAGCCTCTACTGAGCTAAGTGCAACTGACCTTTGTTTCCTATTGCACCAAGAAACTGCAGCTGAACCAAGGTTGAAAATTCCTCCTGAAGTGCTTTTCCAATCTGATGGACTCTCTGCCCAATCTACATCTGTGAAGCCTTAAAGCTTGACTCCCTCTATCTGTATATACCATAATCCATAGTGAGATGTGCCTCTGAGGAATCTCAGCACATGCTTTTCTTCCTTCTAAAACAGCTTGGTATGTTGAACCATAGCTTGACTCAGTTGGTTCACTGTAAAGCACAAATATGATCATGTGTTCACTAAATACATCAATGAACCCACAAGCTGCCGATAAACAGTAGCAGCTACTACCTCACCTGAAGTAGCATCCTCCTTCCTCCAGTTACCTGCTAGAGGAGTCTGCATGGGCTTGTACTTCTCCATGTGGAATCTCCTGAGTAACTCATTGGCATACTTGCCTTGAGACACAAACATTTTCCCATCCTTCTGCCACACTTCCATGCCTAGAAAGTAGTGCATAAGACCCATGTCTTTCATCTTGAACTCTCTTGCAAGGTCCTCCTTGCAAGACTTGATCAACTGACCATCACCTGTCAATATCAGATCATCAACATAAAGAACAATGATCAATGGGTTACCTTCTACCATGATGTGGTAAAGGTTCGCATCCACTTCACTCTTTGTGACGCCCAACCCGGTGAAATAGTTGTCGATCCTGGTGTACCAAGCACGAGGTGTTTGCTTCAGCCCATACAAAGCTCTCTTGAGTCGACACACATGTGACTCATGATCGAAGGTCTCAAATCCTTCCGGTTGCTCTATGTACACCTCTTCCTCAATCTTGCCATTGAGGAACGCAGTCTTCACATCCATCTGATGGATCTTCCAACCTATCTGTGCTAATAGTTCCAACATCGATCTGATAGATGATTACCTTGCTACAGGAGCAAAAGTCTCATCATAGTCGATCCCCTTGACCTGTGAGAAACCACGGGCAACAAACCTTGCCTTATGTTTCTCAAAAATACCATTAGTTGCTTGCTTTACCTTGTAAAGCCATCAGGAACTCACCACTGACTGTCCTCCGGTCTTGGGACAACATCCCAAACATTGTTCTGAACTATGTAGTCGCACTCCTCCACCATAGCATCAACCCAGATTGGCTACTGCACTACTTCCTCAAAGGAAGATGGTTCGGCCACTACACACTCCCCAACAAGGGCCATGTAACCAGTGTACCGCTCAGGTGATCTCCTCTATCTGCGCTGAGAGGATGGTTGTCCCACATTCTCTCTCGCATCCATCACCACTCTGCTAGCTTCCCTTGAGCGTTTTCGCCCATCTCTCGGAGACTCTGTATGAGTGGATGTCTCCACTCCTGGATCCTCTACATGCAGCTACTCCACATCAGTCTGAGGCTCCTCCTCCTTAGGAACCAAAATTTCCTCCTATGCATGCAACTTGATCTCCCTCTCAAGGAAAACTCACATGGCCTTCTGCTCATCAAACTTCAGATCTCTTCGTACCACTGTCCTTTGACTGGTAGGCAAGAACACCCAATAGTTATGGGGTGCATCAGTGTACCCCACAAGTATCCCCAACTCAGTTTTCGGCTCTAGCTTCTTCTGGGCATCTTTGGTCACATGGCAATAAACTAATGATCCAAAGATCCTGAAGTGACTCACATCTGGTCTCTTCCCAGAGAAGGCCTCCACTGGTGTCTTCATCCCTAGTATACGACATGGGCTTCTATTGTGCAAGTATACTATTGTATTACATGCCTCAGCCCATAAATGAAGTAGTAGGCCTTGTTCATGCAACATCACCCGAGCCACTCCCACAATCGTTCTGTTCTTCCTTTCAGCCACCCCATTCTGTTGTGGGTTACGGGGTGCCATCAACTCCCGTTTAATTCTTTCTACTGCATAGAAGTCCTTAAACTGTTGGGAGACATACTCTCCACTATTGTCACTTCACAAGGCTCTTATTTTCTTTCCATATTCTTTCTCAACCAAGGCTTTGAACTCACAAAACATTGAGAAGGTTTGATCCTTCTTTTACATGAAGTAGATCCAACATCTACGAGAAAAATCATCAATAAAAATAACATAGTACCTTTGTTTAATAGTGGAGGCTGTCGAGAATGGTCCACACACATCTGTATGAACTCGCTCCAGGATTGCTCCAACTCGACTGTCTCGATCCTAAAAGGAAGATTTTTCATACTTACCCAAGGTACAACTTTTGCATGTATCCACCTTCTCCAGTTTACCCTTGGGAAGTCCAGTAGAAATTCGCTGCATGATCTTCAAGGCCCCATGGTGCAAGTGGCCCAATCTTCTATGCCATAGTTCGCCAATATCTTGGCTTTGCACCAACTCTACTTTGGAACTCAACGCAGCACAGTCATCTACCGCCAGCTTGTAGAGATTCTTTACTTGAATCCCAATCCTCTTGGTCTATCCAATACCAATGCGCCTCAGGAATGCCTTTCCTTTACTAAAGACTACATCATAGCCTTTGTCTTCCAACATAGTGATGGACACCAGGTTCTTCTTTAGTCCAGGCACATACTTTACATCAGTCAGGGTGAGAGGAGCTCCATGCTCCCTCTGAAACACAACTGTGCCTTCACTTGAAACACGGTACTTTCCATCAGTGCCCATCTCTATGCGCATTTGGAGGTCCTTCTCCTCCAAGGTACTGAATAAACTCTTGCCGTCAGTCATGTGGAATGAGGCTCCACTATCTAGGTACCAAACACATCCCACCATCGATGAAACCATGCATGCGATGAGGGTGAAATCCAATTCGAACAATGACACTAGTGCCTCACCATCTCATTCTTTCTACGATCCCTTCTTGGATTTATTCTGTGGACAATTCGTAGCATAATGGCCCAGCTCATGACAATCAAAGCATCGCACTTTCGATTTGTCAATCTTCTTCCCACCATGGGAAGAACTCGATTTGGAATGGGAAGCCTTCCCTTTCCCTTTCCTCACCTTACTCGCTAAGGCTAGATTTTCTTCATCATCATGCTTTGATGAAGATCCATCTCTGGTGCTTCTCCTTATCTCCTCCTGCATCAAATCCAACCAAAGTCGTTCCCAATCTGGGAATTTCTCTCTTCCATTTATTGAGTCTTGGTAGCTATGCCAACTCTTAGGAAGAACGAGGAGAGAAAGACTCACCATGTCATCATCGGTCGTTGTGATGCCTACACTTCCAAGCTCATCCCTGCAAGTGGTGAGCTTGTTCAAATATGTAGAGATCGTGTCGCCCTTTTCACACTTGATTTTCTGAAGCTTGTCTTTCAGTGCCAGCTTCCTCTAATCGTTGTTGTTCTGATATAGATCCTTAAATGTTTTCCACGTTGAAAACAGTGTCTTCTTCCCATGGAGACTCGAGACAATGTGGTCTCAAACTCCCTCTAGAAGAATCCTCCTCGCTCTAACCACACATTTCTTCCATTCTGCAAATTCTTGGGCTTTAGTAGCTGCTGGCTTGGGGACTTTTTGATCAATGAAGTCCTTCAAACTGTTGTCCTATAATACCTCTTTCATGCTATCCTTCCAGGCTATATAATTTGAGCTGCCATCCAAGGCATACTCGAGTCTCAAACCATTGAATGCCATTAGTGAAATTTGAGATGTGATAAGTATTTGATTTCTATAATCAGGAACTTCAAACTTCGAACTTCTCCGTTCTTTGAATTATGTTCTTCACTTTGATCACCTTTGCTCCGATACCATGTAGAATTTATCACTGTAGATCACCTGATAATGCAATATACTAAAGAAAAATACTTGATCTACTTCTACAAACAAACTTGCGGAAGCTTAATCAATTTTTAGCAAGATCAAATAGAACACATATAACAGATGAATAAGAAACAATCACACATGAACACAAAAGAAGATTCTGCGGAAAGCCTCAGCTAGAAACCCCGATATCTGTATTATCATACAAGTGGAAATATCTTTGGATTACACAAAGCTTTAGCTCACAAGCTATCCAGCTCTCAGTACAATCCCTCAATGTTGTTCATAGACTGAATAGACACAACATATGCCTTCCCTCAGTCCTCCAAGCCTCCTATTTCCTTGTGTAGTTTCTCCTGGGTCCTCTGGCTGCCACCTATGTGAATTCACCTCTCACACAACTCACCAAACTCAGAAATAACTACGCAATCCTCAAGGAATGAATTCCTTATGCATGGAAGAGATATCCTCAATGGAATATTCCTACAACTGATAGTACAATGTCCCATCCTCTAATCTCAACTGGGTCTCTGACTAAACTAACATGCATGAGTTATTTATGAGAGAATATTCACTTATCTGAAGTACACTAGTTACATGCATGCATGCATTAACTAACTAAACTCAAAATCAGTTCCACAAGCTATTGGAACTAATCTAATTGGACTTAACTCAATTAACTGCGCTAACTAATTACAACTCAATGTACAACTCATCTTGATCTCCTTAATTAAGGGATAACTTCCTCAATCAAAGGGATAACGGTTGCATGTCTTCACATAGACTTCATGTTTGATTTTCTCCAACTAATTAACTCGAGATGAATTAATTATTTATTTTTCAAATAGCTGCTAAGATCAAATTGGACTTTTAATTCTCAATTTTAGTTCAGAGACTAACTAAAATTGGAATGTATCCCGAAATGCTATTTATAGAAATTCTATTTTTATCACTTCTATATTTATCATTTCTTATAGCTATTTTCAACATGAGGCAACCCCTTACTCTCAGGTTCAAATTCCCGCGGGACGAGCGAATAGGAAGAAAAGGAAGAAGAAGAACAGGAACCATCGGATTCGAAAGAGGAAGAGGAGGACAATGAAGAAGAAGACATGGAAGAGAAAATTTTGGATTGGATGACTCAGGGCCCACTAGCACCTTTGGGTGTCATGCACAAGGCCCTTGATGAAATATGACCCTGACAAGACAATGAAGGTTGAAGACCACCTGGATAATTTCTACCTACATCTGCAAACACTTGAGGTACGTTACGATGATGTTGCATGCAGATGTTTTCCATGTACCTTGCATGGTAGATCAGTTGTATGGTATCACATCCTTCCTCCAAACTCCATCCAAAATTGGAGGGCATTCAAAAGAATCTTTCTTGAGAAATTTGTTGAACATAAGACCCGTTCCATGTTATTGAAGGAGTTGGTTAGTCTTAATATGGAGCAGAAGGAAAAAGTTAAAGATTTCAATCAGAGGTTCAATCGCATCTTGAACAATTTTTCGAATGACACAAAACCTTATGACTCCATCATCATAGACTACTACACTTTTGCCTTGTCGAGAAGTATTGCACAGTTTGTAAAGAAAAATGCGAGATGAACATTGATAGAAAACTATGAAGAGGCTATTTCTGTTTAGGACCTATGCGTTATTGGAGTCATCTCAAATGATGAACCCAAAAAGGACTCCAAGGACACGGTAAGAGGTCCCAGACCTCTGTCAGAAAGGCTAAGGAAAAGGAATTGAATGATCTCGAAAGCCTTACTCGTCTCATCAAGTCCCTAACCATCGAAATGGATGAACTCAAACAAAGGACAAGCGAGACTACCGTGAGAAGAAGGCCCCCCAAGTTCATGCTTAGAATGAATGCAGTTTCTAACAGCAGTGGCAATCAGCCAGAAAAATTTGCGTAGACTTCCAATGTGGTGTTGAACATTGAAAAAACTGGCACGGATTCGTATTGAACATTTCATAATGAGCATCATTCGAAGAATATGTGCCCACAATGGAACCATCTCATGAGAAGAATGGGTGCGCAATTTTTTGACTTAGTCATCGTTGAGTAGTAGGCTGAGCCTAATGAAGGGAAGGAAGAAGTTGTTTCAGTTGATGAAGCTCCAAGCACTGGCCATGCAGTGAGCATGTATCATTGTGTTCTCGCAACCCATAAAAGTACTATCGATAAGAAGCCTCCAAGTGATGGTCCAAACCAAAAGCAGAGTAACCAATATAACTTGAGAATTCAAGGGACAACCACTATGATTGAGGTGGAAAAACATAAATTCAAATAAAATTTGTTAAGAAAACCCAATCCTCTAGCTAACTTAGCATAGAACACTCAAAGTAAGTCTGAGAAAATAGTTCCAATGAAAATTGTTTCAGACAACAGTAAAGACAAAATTATCGCTCCGGAAACCTCGGTCATTCTTCCCGTTGTAGATTATAACATTGTAAAGGATATGAAGAAGGCTCGTGCAAATATCTCCCTGTTCGAACTTAAAAAGATCACAAGCCAGCGGAACATCCTTCTACGGGCACTTGGACAAACTTCTACTGGTAATGCGACCTCTTCAAACAAGGGAACTAGTAAGTCTACTGACGCTCTCACATGTGTACTCAATGCACCCACGATGGAAGAAAACGCACTCTGCCCACCATTCTTGTGAACAATTGAAATCTTCAACTTCAATGTACACAATTGCTTCGTTGATTCTGGTGCATCAGTAAATGTCATGCCACTATTTGTGGCCAAGAAGATCAATGCTAAATGGGAAAATACATATGCACAAATCATTCAGCTAGACAGAACTCATGTCCAGGCAATTTGTGAACTCAGGGATTCATCATTCGGTTATCAGCTGAGGGATGAGTTCACCAATATATCAACATTGTGATTGTGTACATTCTGAAAGCATATGGAGTGTTATTGAGCAGAGACTGGTCAAGCAAGCTGCAAGGATACTTTGCCACAGATTGGTTATACTTATGGCTTCTGTACAGGGGTAGAAACAATTAGATCTTGATAGAGTCAGAGAGATACATGAAGCACACAGTGACTCCCTTGACTAGGCATAACAAGCTAATGGCTTTCGCAGAACTTCTGTTTGGAAATTATTTTCTGGAAACACAGTTGGGCTGCTATCTTGCAGAGCCATCCCTGGTTCTGCCAAATGCACAATTGGATCTCCTTCCATGTCCAGCTGGTGATAATGAGCTTTGTACAGTTAGTAGTAGTAGTAGCAGCAGTAGTAGTACTAGTGCAGTGAGCAGTCCCTGTACATATGATATGTGGAAAATGTAATTTGACGGATCCAAGACATAGGAGGGCTCTGGATTTGGTTATGTTTTAATAGACATGTTGTAGATAAAACACTTGATCTCTAGTCAGTTGGAATTATAGTGCATGAATAACACTGGAGTATGAAGCACTCGTCTTGGGCTTGCAGAAGGCCATTAACCTCAACGTTGTTGTTTCGAAAATGGGAGGTGACTCTGAAATCGTGGTGCATCAAGTATGTAGCACTATACATTGTGTCACCTCATCTTAAGAGTTATGGTGACTCATCTCTCACTTCCAAGCTTTTAATATTATTTCAGTACCTAGAATGCGTAATGCAATCGTGGATGCCTTGGAAAATGTAGCTGCTAGGATGTTACCTTTAAGGGATGGATTTTCCATTGAAATTATGTATAAACCATATGTCCCAGATAACATAAATAACTTACGCATTTTTTATAACAAACAGCAGATACTTTACTTTATGGAAAACTCTGACATATTCAAAGATGTAGCGATCGACGAGGACGATCACTAACAGACACTCCATGGCGCAGCTAGTGCAAACAAAGGAAACCTCATCTCTAAAGGTGTGGTGTCTCTATAAAATATGTATGATCTGTAGAACCACTTACAGGGACCTTTGAATTCCAAGACCCGCAGTTCTACGTTGTCGCATGAGCAAATCAACTTGGGAACTAAGAAAGATATGAAATATGTCAATATCAGTACTTGTTGCACACCATAAGGTTGGCAAGTCTTCATATGCCTATTCAAACAGTACCGTGATGTCTTCACGTGGACATATGATGAACTCAAGACTTATGACACATGAATCATCTAGCATGTGATACCAATCAAGGAAGGGGCCAAGCCATTTCAACAAAAATTAAGGAAAGTTCACCCAATGCTTGAGCCCCTCATACAAAAGGAGTTGAGAAAATTGTTGGATGCTCGGATCATCTACAAGGTGTGATATTCAACGTGGGTATAAAACTTGGTTCCCGTAAGAAAGAAGTCTGGGGAGATCCGCCTATGCGTAGATTTTCACAATCTCAACCGCGCCTCGGATAAGGATAATTACCCAGTGTCGTCCATGGAGAAACTATTGCAAACAGTATCTAGGGCCGAAATGTTTTCTTTTCTTGATGTATTTTTTGGTTACACCTAGGTTTTGGTAGCAGAGCCTGACAGATTAAAAACTATGTTCTAAAAAAGTGGGGCACATTCACATTCCAACAAATGTCATTTGGGCTAGTCAATGTTGGTGCGACATTCCAACATGCAATGGACATCTCCTTTTGTGGGCTTATTGGATAGAGCATACTGGTCTACCTTGATGACGTGACAGCATTTTCCAAACAACGGTTAGACCACCTACACCATCTAAAAAATATTTTTGAGTGATTTTGTAAATACGTGATATCCTTGAATCCCAAGAAGAGTATCTTTGTAGTGTCCAAAGGTAATCTCCTAGGACACATCATTGCTAAAAGTGGGATCAAGGTAGATCTAGACAGGGTCTAGATGATCACGCAAATTCCCCACCCAATGAACAAGAAATCCATGCATTCTTTCTTGGGGAAGATCAACTTCCTCCAAAAGTTCAGCTCATATTGTTAAACCGATAAAGTAGATGATCAAGAAGGATGTAGTCTATAAATGGGATAAGAGGGAAAATGATGCATTTTCCTGTATCAAACCAGGTATAGCAGAAGCACCCACATTGTACATCCCATACTTCGGTAAAGACTTGTTTCTCTACACTTTTTCTTCTGAAACGTCTCTTGTTGTTGTTCTCACTCAGAAGAATGAGTTGGACAATGAATAGCCTATCTCCTTCATGAGTGCAAGCCTGCAAGAACCAGAGCTCAATTACGCCGTTGTGGACAAACAGGGTTACGCAGTGTACAAGGTGGTAGAACACTTCAGACCCTACCTGTTGAAAAAAAGTTGTATTATCTTTGTTCCACAGCTAGCAGTAAGGTCATTTCTCATTCAGCAGGAGATGGGTGAAAGGAGGGAAAAGTGGATAACTGGATTACAGGAATACGATCTTGACATCAAGCCAATTCACATTATAAAGGGTCATGGTCTTTACCAATTAACAGCAGAAGCAGTCAATGAAAAAGAGGAAGAGAAAGATCTCGTAAGATGGGAGCAAGAGATCGATATGTACAACACTGAGCGAGCCTCGCCCACTTCGAACATAAACTCTTGGTACGCAGATGTGCACCAATACCCTAAGCATGGCATCATGCTCTCTCACTTCTCTATGCGGAAGAAAAGGGCACTCTAACTCAAAGCACTGTCGTATCAATTAGTGCATGGGGTGTTGTTCAGGAAGCACCACAATAAAATATTTCTCAGATGTTTGGAGGCACACGATTCAGAAAAGGTGTTACGTGATCTCCACGATGGACCAACTAGGAGACATTTTGCAGAAACACTACAGCACATAAGGTTATGCGGGTCAGATTTTATTGGCCTGCATTATTCAAGGTTGCTCATGCCTATGCCCGCAAGTGTCTGATCTGTCAAAGGTGTGCCGACAAAAATCAGAAGTCAGCATCCCCACTGCAACCCATTGCAGTGGAAGAACCGTTTCAATAGTGGGGCTTGGATATAATTAGTGAAATTTTCCCACACTCATCAAAGCAACATTGTTATATCTTAACTGCGACAGACTATTCCATGTGGTGGGCAGAGGCAGTTTTGCTAAAACAAGTGAACGATCAGAGAGTCATCAGCTTTCTGCAGCAGAATATCATCTCCAGGTTCGGTGTTCCTACGTCACTTGCTTTTGATAATGCAACATATTTTTCATCGTTAAGACTTTATGATTTTGCATTTGAAATTGGTATTATCTTGAAACATTTTGCTAATTATTATCCCAAGGGAAATGGTCTTGTTGGATCCACGAACAAGAACCTCATATGTATCATCAAAAATACCATATTATCTGAGAAGCAAAACTGTCACTCCGCTTTGGTGAATGCCTTATGGGTTGACCGAGTCACACCTAAACCTTATCTAAACACCTCCCCTTAATTCCTGGTATATAGAAAAGAAGCCATCCTCTAGTCGAACATCTACTTTCCTGCTCTCCAATTGTCCCAAGAATCCCAAGGAAAGCCATGTCTTTTAGTTTAGCATAGGATGGACACTTTGCACAAGCTATAGGAAGAAAGGTTGAAAGCAAAAGAAAAAAATTCACTTCACCAGAGTCGTATCAAGAGGTGTTTGATAGAAAGTATATAGGTAAGAATAGCTTTAGTGTGGGTGACTTAGTCTTGAAGTGGGACAAAGCCCACCAGGACAAAGTCACACAGACTAAGTTTCAATCCCTGTGGATTAGTCCTTAAACAGTGCACGAAAATATTAGCCAACACACATATCGTCTTCAATCACTTAACGAGAAGATTGACTCTCTCCCTGCCAATGGCCAAGACTTAAAACAATATTTTCAATGAAGACTTGGGGTCACGCCCTACACTATGTGCATATTCTTTTGTTTTTTGTTGTGTATGTCTTTACTTTAGTTTTGTGTTGTTTTGTCATGTAAATAAGTGTTGTGCCTTACTGCATTGTGGATTCTAAGTGTGTGTGCGGTTGAAGTTCAAAGAGTCTTGTGACATTGCGGCAATTGGATAGCCTTATGTCTATGTTCCTTGTGTTGGTTACATCTTTTGGTCGATGAATTTATGACGGAAAATACGATTCATCCATAAGGAGAGTTTTGGTCCAACCATGAACCCGTCTCTAGTGTAGAAACTCCATGCCTTTAGTCAGTTTTACGTTTTGGTGTTTTCAAGCCTATCCAACTAGTAGAAACAGAGAAGGGGAAAAATCTAAACAAGTAAACCTAAATCAAAGGTCTTTATATGCTTCTCTGAAGGAGCAACCTCTCCTACTCTCAATAAGTCAGGATCCCTCTTCTGCCCCAAAATAAATAAGTTTTGATGACAAGTTCTCTTTAAATAAATAAATAAATAAAGGCGAAAGAAGAGAAAGGCTTCCTGCGGAAAGAGGTGAAGCAAGAAACTCTGTCGAGGTATTGTCCAGGCTCTCTAGCAGCAGAGCAATGTTTGTGTTCCTGTGTGACTCTGTCGGGGTACTTTCCAGGCCTACTAGTAGCGGAGCAACACCAGAGATCAAAAACTATACTCTGAAAATATTAAGCACGCGAGCTAAACTAACCTTCCCAACTCTAAACATTGTGATTATGTTGAATCTTATGTTGTGTTCAACTGAGAAGGTATAGAGGGTACCATGTCTGCCCATGGGGTAAGAGGGGAAGCCAAAGTAATCTAAATGATGAATCAATACTCCCTGAAGAACCAAGGCCCTGCACAGAAGAAACTAACCAAGATAGAGAAGTTGGAATTCAACTAGTGTGTCACCAAGTGTTGTAGCGGCTACAACATCCTCTAAAATTTTGGCTTGCACTTAAATTTTAGAGCATTCCTTGGTCTTTACCTTGATTATTGCAAACACTTAAGCTCATTTCACAAGCTTTCCCCGAGCTCTTTGGACCCTTTTGCTTGTTGGACTAATTGTTGTCTTTTGGCATGTTTGACTGATATGTCATGTTTGCGAACCTTTGTGGTAGTTTTGAAGGTTGTTCTTTGTGTATACAAGTTGTCCTATTCATGTAAACTCTTGTCACACTCATACACAAAGTCTTGAGCACTATCGCACAAGTGTCGTCCAGCCATCCAAAGGTCTATCTCAAGTGTTGCACTTGTCACTTCTTGTCATGAGCCAGTCACAGAGAGTGTAATGCTTTGTCTTTTTGTTCCAGTGGTTTATGTTGTCGTTTCATAGAAATATGATAAGTGTGTGATCACAGTTCAAGTTTACCACGTGTCTATCTCCCTCCCACACTTAGCCATTTTCGAAAAATCTTCTCGACTGAGCAACTCAGATTCACCGGGCCCCAACTAAACTTTACACTGAACTGTGCATTCTTAGACCTCATTGATGTGACCTTGTTGCCTGGAACTGCGCAGTGCCCAGTCACTGTCCTCCAAGGAAGTTGTATTGCACAATTTCAGAGCCTAGCATCCTTCCTTGACCCCCAGAATTACGCAGTTGTTCCTCCCAGTCTGATTTGAATTGCGCACTTCACACTTTCAATCCTCGATATTTTCCCTTGTCTGTCGGAACCCCACAATGTGCAGAGAGCCCAGCCTCCCTTGGCCTCTATAACTATGCAGATGTGTCCTCCAGTGCCCTTCCTCATCCAGAGCTCGCTGACCTTAAGAACTGCACATATTTGTCCTTCGAGCCTCTCTGCTGCCCAGTCCCCCTTTAAGAGTCATGCAAGTTGAAAATTCATAGGAATTTGAACAGTCGTGAGGGTATTCAAAGAGTTAAAAGGGTTAAGCATCACCCCTCAGTTATATATACCCCAGCATTGTATGAGCAAAGGACTTTTCACCTTGGCTCCTCCTGCAAGGCATTAGAGAGACCAGCTAGTTCTTTGAGGAGCAAGAAGTGGCTCCAATGTCCCACCACTGGGGCTCGTGATGTACAACACAGGTGGGACTACTACAAATCAATTCCAAACAACAAAACTCCAAAGGCCAGAGTTGGTGATGGGACTTGATTTCATATTGCTTGTATCCTCCTACACTATGGGCATATGGGTGACGCCTCCAAAGATTTGAACACGGGTGGGACTACTGCGAATCGATTCCAAACACTAAAACTCCAAAGGTTAGAGTTGGTGATGGGACTTTCTTTCATATTATTTGTATCCTCCTACAATGTAAATATGTCTTAGAACTTTTTCTTAATAACAAAATCCTTATAAGGCCAGCGCATTCTTCATGCATGACTTATCAATGTTTGTAAGACTATTCTGTGAACGTTTATATTTCATGTTTGCTTTCACATGTACTAAGACAGTTGAACTATTTCTGTTATTTTAGTGCTTATCTTGTTGAGAATGTGTTGTAATGGTTGTTACCACTGTCTCACCCTTGTGGACTATTCTGCGGGATACTAGATAGATCTTTCTTTGCTTATCAGTTATAACGACCCATCACATCCGTTGTGGACTATTCTGTTGGATGTTAGACAGATCTTCCCTTGTTCATTGGTTGTAACGATTGTCGCATCCACAGTGGACTATTACGCTGGATGTTGGACAGGTCTTTTTGGTTCATCTATGTCTCTTCCTGGGTGGTATTATTACCTCTCAATTAGAGGCTCACTTTTCTCCTCCCTTTTGTAGTAAGAGAACCTAGACATAGTTGCATTGCACACTCACCTTGCTTTTCGAAGATACCATTGCATCACTCTCTTGTGCTAACAGCTAGAGCCAACGAAAATATTTAAGGATTTGGCAAGCAGGCCTTTATATCAAATGGGACTCCTACACCAAACAGTGTGAGGTCTGATTGGGACTTCATATCGAGACAATCCCCTGAATGTTGACGGGTCCAGCACCATCAACAAGTTCTTAACTCAAACCAACTATGGAATATCAGAGCCCTATAGCTTCTAAGAGTTCCAACTATCCTCAAGAATATCCAAGTACCTTACTAGCTTCACACAGGGGAAACCTATCCCCATGCTCCCTCCAATCCACCTAGGATTCACAAGGTCATAGAAATCACAGGCTCACATCATCTTTCTCCACTAAGAAGTTTAGTAACTATTCATGGAAAAAATTATGGAAACTAGAAAGATCAAAATGAATGGAACAATACAAAAATTCCCCATTTTATGTGCATGTGCCCTTTTTGACAAGTGGCACTTCATGAAGTCCCTTTTATATGCACTTAAGATAAAAACACGTCAATTTGGACTTTAAGCATATTTTGAAAATGGATTAAGCCCCTTGTCACTTATTCCTTAGACTCTTTTTCCCATTCATGGTCCTACCACCCTCCCCCCTCCCCCCCATACTCTCTTGTTTGATCTAGTTTGTAGCAACAATGTATTTTACTAATGTGTGCATAATTACAAATCTAGGTTCACTGGCCTTTTAGCACATACGCTCAACATCCTCAAAACACATATATGCATCACCATGTAGGCCCAAAATATCTCACGGCTCATGAGCATAAAACATGATATGTACAATACACACAATGGTTATCCTTGGGGTGTTACATTTGCACGTAGGCCCCAAAATATTTATCAACTCACTAACCTAAATATTATGTACAATACACATATGGGTCATACTTGGGTTGCTACAAAAGGTCTAATCTAATTTAGTTCAATGGATTAGGGGCTTTGGATGTTGCAGGATCCTATATATTGTATTGTAAATGATGAGTTTGATTGATGATAAAATTAGAGATGCAGCCCTAAACAATTTGCTAGTTTTCTTGGTCAAGAATATCTAAGTAAATCTATGAGTACTATGTGTGATTTTCATTATTTACTTTTATATTTATAAATAATTTCCATATTCTTAGATTGACTATAAAGGTTTAAAACTTACACAATAGATCCTATCATTGGGTGGGACATTACTCTGTGTTAGTAAATTTCAACACTCAACCTTCAAAACAAATAAGTTCTTCTTTTGCTTGTTTAACTAAGTTTTCATGATCATTCATATTGTTGTTAATTTATTGGTTGCATGTTGTAGAGTGATAGCTACAAACTTGAATATTTATTGTGTGTCTCTTGGGTGTTTCCAAGGTGTAAACTTTGACAAAAGAATCATATTGACATCCTTTTAAACTTCGTGTGTAATTTAAAGGTTATACATTATGAAAGAATCACATTTAAAGATATTTTGTACTTCTTTGGTATATATAGGAATACCCTTTGTTCATTATTATTCATACACTAGAATGAATACCTACAAGGTACTTGTAGAAAGATGTCAATGGCTTAAATAAAAATATAGTATGCAAAAGTATTTGTAGAAAGACTTCAATGGCTTAAATAAAATGAATGCTTGTAGAGTGCTTATCGAAAGATGTCAATGGTTGAAATAAAAATAATGCCTACAAAGTGTTTGTAGAAAGATCCCAGTGGTTGAAATAAAAAGAATTCCTGCGAAGTGTTTAAAGAAATATTTCAATGGTTGAAATAAAAATAATGCCTACAAAGTGTTTATATAAAGGTGTCAATGTTGATGTAACATATATGCCTGTAAAATGGTATTAATGGTTGTAATAGAATATATGCCTGCAAAGTTTGTAAAAATGTGTCGATGATTGAAATGAAACCACTACTTATATATAGTGCTTATCTTGAAACATTTTGTAGATATAATCATATTTTTAAACTTTGTAGAAATGATATCCGAGAGTGGATTGTCATGAATAATGGACAAAACAAGTTGTGTCGCCATATGTATGTGTTTATGGCATTTCAATCCAAGTTTGGTTTTGTATTTAAAATTTTCTTTTCAGTCATAACTATTTATGATTGTCTTTTTGGCCTTGGAATCAAGTGTGATTTCATATTTAGATTTTTATTTTCAACCACATATTTTTGGATATATGTTTTCAGATCTTTTTTTTAATTATAGAGGAATTGGAAACTAGGACAAGCTTGTAGTCGCGTGACACAGAGTCGATTTTGGTTGTCACCACTATACTTCTAGGTGTAGTTGCCCTACCTCTAAGACAACCCACAAGTCAAGAAGTCAAGTGAAATTAACATGAGACCCTAATCACTCACATCACTTTGCATCACACGGGCTTGCAAAGCGAGCTATCCATGGGGGACTATGTTTTTGGATCTCGAATCCAAGCTTGATTTTATATTTATAAAAAAAAAAAAAACATTTTCAAACATAAGTAATTATGGACGAGATTTGAACCAAGGATAAAATGCTATGTTCTTTTAAAATTATAGGATTTGAATCTTTTTATTAAATTATTAAATTCATATAAGGATTTGCATTGCTCATGAGTTTAAATTTAAGCATATTCTAGTTTAATTTTATATGCAAAAGTGTGTGTGTTCGTGTGATTTTTAGTACTGGCAATTTTGTTTAAGATTTATTTCAAAATTAATGAGATGGATTATTTTTTTGTAGCATTCAATGTGCTTAAATTGAAGATTTAATAATTATATGTGATATTTCAATCTAGAATTGATTTCAATGTATTATGAATTACAAGTAGCGAAACTAGGTTATGGAAAATAAACAAAAAACTTGTTTTGAGTGAATGTTCCATGGTATATAAATAAATAGATAAAATTATTTTTAATTTCATTTTTCCAAATTGGAAGCATGAAAAAGTGGTGTCAAAACTAATCATTAAGTTAGTGAAGGAAGAATTTAGAACCCCCTATCCTCAATTAGGCGTAAAGGGGACTCGGTATGTTGTAAATTGTTATCGGAGCATTTTTACAATGCTACACTGTATGGGATCCAGAATATTCTAATTTATTATTTTTGGTACTATGTTACGGTAACAAACACATCATCTTTAATACAAGGAAACTAGTTATTTTCTCCATATTTAAGAGTGTATAAAACTATTGATGGGAGAATGTTCGATGATTCTTATAGAGGTGTCTTAATGATGATGTGTTGATATTGTCATAGGCTTAATGATGTACATTGTTTAGAAACTCTAATGTGTTCAAATATTGTGCATTATTGATTGATATGTTTGGTGGCTTGTTTCCAAATGAATTAAACACCTAAAAAGATAAAGTACACTCTAAGTGTTTTTAATTGGATTAATCGTGGGTGATTAAGAGGAATGATAGTTATCCTCCCCATCCAAGTTCAATTCTTGTAAGTGACAAGTTGAGCTCATATTGAGTATAGTGTAGTAATGACTTCAATCCTTATTCTTAAACGGCCTTGAGCCCTAAAAAATATCTTACCCTTGCCTATGGGCTAGATGGTGGGGTACTTGATAACGTGGAGAAGAAAATTATGCCATAAGGGTTGTAATATTTTGCAATTGAAGTACACTAGATATATTTTCTCTTGTGTTTCTTAGTGATTTGAACTCAAATGAAGTGAGTATTTTTTTGTTGTTCACCATTGTTATTATATATTTCAAATCAACCCTAATACTAAAATCTCTCATGGATTAGATATGAAAAACCTCTATTGAGGTCTGAGATTTTATATTTGTATTAATTTCCCTAGATCCCAAATTTTAACATGGTATTAGAACTATTTTCACTAAGATTTCTCCTTTGGTGAAAAGGGCACTAGATATCCTAGCTTTATTGTACTTGTTGGGTAATTTAATTATTATTTTAATTACTTGCATTAAATTATCAATCCAGAGTTCGTATTGTTACAAAGTATGCTTGCACTATATATGTTAGGCTATCAATTTTCAATTAAAAAGAAAATTAACTTATGGAAAGGATTGCAAAGTTAAAATGAAACCTACTCATGAAAAGTCCTAAGTGAGCACACACACACACGTTCTTTCTCAAAGACTATATCAAATAAATCATCGAATTCAAAGCTTGAAAAGTAAAGGAATCCAAAACAAATATATTCTAGTTCTATACTATGAAAGCTTTGAAATTCTATTCTATTGAACAAGAAATGAAACTTATTCTATTTGGATTTGAAAATAAATCTAATCTATTGAACTTTGAAAGGAAATCTAGTCTATTGTGCTTTTTGAAACAAATATAATCTATTGAATTCAAAGACAATTCTAGTATATTATACTTGAAAGCAAGTTTAATCTATGAATCAAAAGTAGGTCTATTCAATGAGGCTTTGAAAGCAAATCTATTCTAAAAAGCAATAACCAGAAAAGCATTGAAACTTTGCTCTAAAATGAAAAGAAAATGACATGAATTAAAGTGTATGAAGCCTAGGAGATTTTGATGTGTGCATACTAAACCAAAGCTAATCATGATTGTCAACTATAAATTTGAGACTAAGCGATAAAAGAACAATGAAGTAAATGTTTTTTGTTGTTTTTTATCTTTTTCTCAAACGCTTGACCTGTGGGAAAGACAAACGAATAATTAAAATATGAGATAAAATCTAAATCTAAAGAAGAAATAGAGCATAAAGAAATCAAATGGATAATAAATATACTATTGATCTCGCACATCTTCAGGGAGCCCTCCTGAGGAGTACAAGGTACTAGAAACTCAGATCATGAAATTGAAATCACTAGCAATAGTTAAATCAACACTGTAACTGAGTTGTGTACTATATGAAATGTGTAAACGGAGTCTTCTCCACAACAATAAGTCTCAAAAAAATATTAACTTATGAACTATATCTCACTTACAAATAAAGTGTTTATATGAAGTTTCAAATTTAAACAACTTGACAGTGTGCTACCTACGAGCTAGAATCAAGATTGACATCTCAGTGTTTGAACTAAAATAGAAGTCTTTATTCTCGTGATTCACTACTAAAGGAGTGAATCGTGAGAAGACACATCATCACACAACATCAGTCTTCAATCTTATCTTCAAGCCTCACTCACTTGATTATAGAGCTAATCCACTGGATATTTTTCGTGTTACAAGTGTGACATGGCTACTTTAATCGTAGATATGACTTAAGCATTGTGTTGAACCTGCGATCTTCCACATTTGGCCAAAAGGTGGATTTCCATATTGAGGACATTTGGTAGCTTCCCATGTACTCCAACTAATTTTTGATAATTGGGAACCTATAGAACCTTCGATCTAGTTGCAGAATATTATATTATATCTGGTAGCTATTGTCTAGTCAAACCAATTTCACGAAGTAAACCTTATCAATGTAATTGCATGGCTAAGACGATTCTTAACCTATGGATAAAATGGAATAGAATGGGAACAGGAGACAAAATAAGTGAAAAAGAAAAGATAAATTGTCTAAAAGAGGACAAATTTGGAGGCTCAACAGTATCTAGGAGTGGTACTTGACATAGTACAAGTTGATTAGGAATGAAACCCCAGGGAACTTGGAATAAGAATTGGAACCTTATTGACATGGGAAAGAATACTTTCAATAGACAAGGTTAGTCCTATAGATGAATTCTCAATTAGACCTCATACCATCTAGGATAAAAGACCCATTCCTTCTACCTCAACATCTATTAATGAATAGTTATGTTGTGATATTTGAAATGCATAATGTAATATGCAATATGCAACTAATATAATTGAAAAAAAAAATCTACTCTATCCTAACATAGCTAGGAACGGGCTAATTAGGCAAGAAAAGGGAAAATAATAAACTTGTGTTTACAATTTCAAATCAATAAATTATTATGGAAGACAAAATAGTTGAAAATGGTTGTTTTGATGTTAAAAGTTCTCCAAACGAAAGAGGAAAAGACAATAAAATAGAATATCCTAAGACATTTCCAACGATATGTGGCACTTCCTCTAATTCCATAGGAATGAGGAAATATGAAATATTTTTCCAAAATGACCCAACCAAAGTACAAGCAGGCCCCATTTGGATAACCTACTTTGAAGAAGTCGGCCCTAACCCATTGTTCAAACACACTATAAATAGCACGAGAAGGAACATTTCTAACCACTTGACTCAACCATTTGGTTGTGTTTAGCAGAGTGAAGGAGAAGGTCTGAAGTTCATACCTCATGAACCAAGAAGAAGCCAAGTGAAGCAAAGTTGAAGTGACTTTTTGTGGAAGGGGTTTGGCACATCTTTTGAAGGGTTTTGGAATTATTCTTGGGAAGGGTTTATAGTTTGTTTGAGGTCTATTTTTTAGGGCTCGGTAATTTTGTTTGAATGATAAGTTTTAGGGGACAAGTTTTGTTGTTTGAAGGTTGAGTTCAAATATTTGAAAAACTAGTCCATGCATAATTTAAAGGCCAAGCTTTTGTGTCTTGAAGGCCAAATTCAAGTCTGATTTGAAGTCCAAGTTCTAGTGTATTGAACGTTTATTTCAGGTTAAAGTTTGTAGCTACTTTAAATTGGCACTCACTGAGGATTGGTGTCTGCATCTTCTTGATAGGATGGAGCATGCAATTTTTGTAAGTTGGTGCTTATAAAGGATTGGTGTCCTCATAAGAGATTGTAATAAATTTGAAGATTGTTTTCAAGTATTTCATCTTCAAATTTTGATTTTCAATTTAATCTGTGTTCATACATTGTGGATGATTAATTATGTGATGTGAATTCAATTTCAATAATAACTAATTGAAACTTTGTCAAAGGTAACAAAAGATGGATTCACGTCCCCTTTTAGTATTTCCAACAATTAGTATCATAACAGGCCTCTTCAACAACATTCTAATAGCTAGAAGAATATCTTACAGGGGGGCATGGCCAGTGGAGAAGCATTAATCAAAATTCATTTCTTTGATGAGACTTTATTTCTTTTGGAAGATAAGAATGAGAACACATGTGATGTCTCTTGGTGTTGAAGTTTGGAAGTCTATTATAGATGGATATAAGGTCCCATGCTCTCCTCTAACTGATAAAGATGGGAGAAAGGCTTATGTATACAATGCAAAAGCTATGAACTCCATTTTAAGTGGCTTGTCAAATTTAAAATTTGTTAAAGTTATACATTTTCAATCCACTAAAGAGATGTGGGACAATCTTGTAAGAAAGTACAAAGGAGATGACAAAGTAAATAAGGAAAATATTCAAACTTTTTGGAGACAATTTGAAAGCTTGAAAATGAATGATGAAGAAGATGTTGCTACTTATTTTCTTCGAGTAGTTGAAGTGGCTAATTCTCTCAAAGGATTTGGTGAAGAAATTAGAGAAATAACATTTGTTCAAAAAAATTCAGGGCTCTTTCTCTGAGTTCTAGTGCCAAGGTCTCTGCCATAGAAAAATTATGAGATTTGGAAAATTTGAACATGGACAAGCTTCATGGAATTCTCACCACATTAGAAATGAGGATGGGAAACTCATCACATAAGGAAGCAACATTTAAAGTATTTAAGAAGTCAAGAAAATGCAAGTTTGTTGATTGTTCCAGTGATGAATCTGACACATAAATGCCTCAATCAATCAGAAAACTAAATAGAAAAATCCAAATTCAAAGGTAGCTTATGGCTCATCTATTTTAACTATGGTAATACAAGACATTTGTATGCTAAGTGTCCTTACAGGGAAGATAGTGATGATGATGAAGAAAGGGTCTTTAAAGGAAAATCTTTGAAAAATAAAAATCGTTATTCCAAAGAGGATAATGATTTTTCTAAAGAAGAAGAACATGATTTCGATGACGATAGAAAAGAGATCTTATTTTTAGCCACAAACGAGGAATCCAACATAGAAAAATTAGAGGAGCAAAAAGAAAAGGCAGAAGGAGAAAATGTTCAAGGCATAGCGAATCTTGAAGCGGGACTTATCAGTGCAATAGAAAAAATTGATAACCTCGGGAAGAAAAACAAGAGACCATCCAAGGAAATCCTCTTCATCAACACTGGAAGAGAGGAAGAAAAGAGTGGAAGAAGTGTTCAATAGTCAGCGAAAAGAAAGGGAAGAAAATTGTGAAAAGCTTGAAACTTAAATTATCTATAAGCTCAACAAAAACATGAAAGGCTCTAAAACCCTGGATGTTATTCTCAGCCGTCAAATATCACCAAATGAAAAGATTGGTCTGGTTATATGGGTGAGAACTCGTACAAAGAAGATGCAAACACCAAGTCACTAGGTAAGGAAGTGGAAGAAAAACTCGAAAGCTCCAATCTCAACAAGAGAAAGGACAAGAGATGGGAGGAGTTGATGAATTTCCGAGTGATCATGATGGAAAGCATCGGTGCTAGATTTTTCTTTGTCATCTCTAATGGTTTAGGCCCGGTCGAACCATGCAGGCCCACTGCGGGTCTCTAGGACGACTATAGACTTGAGTCATCAGGCCCCGGGTGGGATCATCTTACTAATAGCGTTAATGGCGCATTCATTCTTGAAGAGGTGTGTTCCAGAGTATGGTTTTTGATTCGCATGGAATTTGTTGAATATGATTTTTGCACTAAGGAGGCTTTATTCTACGAGGCTTTCAAGTTGCTTGATTTTAGAGACAAAAGACACTTCATTTGTGAAGTGATTTGTGATGACGGCGTCACATTCCTACCACATTGTTCATGCCTAGTTTGTCTCACAAGAAAATTGTGGGTATTCTACTTCCCCTGCTCAAACTGTCGTTATATTGTATATATTCCAGAATTTTATGAGGGAGTTTCTTTGAGGGCTACGGAGCCTATTTTAGTGGAGCATTGGTTAATATTTTGTGCTTGGCTAGATGTCTTGTGGTTTGTGTCATGCATCTTTTTATGGCTTAACTTATTTGTCCAGTCGCAAATTTGTCAGTGTATATTGTGCCACCCTATTTGCACATTGAAGATTCATGTCCACATCTGTGTGAATATCTTTCACTCCTTGAGACTGTCCATACAAAGGATTACAGTTTCCGTGTTTTTATTAGAAATTTGAGTGGTAAGTCCCAAAAAAATTGGATCAGATCCACTGATATTGTGGCCTCACTTAAGGAGTCCATAGAAATGAATAAGGGGATTCCTAATAATATTTTAGTGCTTATAACATGTTGGGAAAATTTTACAAGATTTTGCAAAGTTAAAAGACTATAGTATCACAAAAAACTCAACAATCATTTTGAACGCCATAATACTATGGGTGCTCCCGGTATCAAAACATCAAATGGGCCTCCAGCCTTCTTTAAAGATGTAGTTAAATCAGGAACTTCCAAGGAAGTAGTATCAGCGAAGTCTTTGAAAAATACAAATCTAAATCGAATCATTCCAGGCCCATACATTATGGAACAAATGGAACAAGCCCCATCTGTGGAGTTCAATATCCCACAAGTATTCCCCTTATTCATAACACTGGAATCTAGAGCCATCATTTGCATATTTAATGGATTCTATCCAAAACCTAAAGCATTACATCAATGGATGTTTTCTTCATGGACACCAATCGTGATATTTACCTTCTCTAAGGGATTTTTTGTAGTACAATTTGATATATAGAAAGAAGTAGGCATTATACTAAATGAAGGGTCTTGGTTCATGGGGAGAGATTAACTTTCAATTACCCTATGGTTTCCATGGTTTGATGCTACATACATCGTGGTAACTACTATGCCAGTTTGGGTTAGACTCCCATATCTTCCCTTGCCTTTCTGGCACCATCAATGTAGAAATATGGAGATAGAATTGTAACTACTAATGAAATTTGATCTAAAATCAAGAGACACAATCCTACTCTACTGATCTATGGAATTCAATTCACATTTTATAACAGCAATAACACACATGCAATAAGAGAAACCACACATGCACAATAGTTTTCTAGGGGAAACACTGCTAAAAACCCCTTAATCATGTTTGCATTAATCAAATGAATAGAGAATGTAGTATATCTCTGCTCAATGAGAATTTTTGACCCAGACTTAATCAAATCTCGCCATAGCTTGAGCCCCTATTTCCTTGCGCAAATCCTAAGGAATTAGGCCCCTATTATTTAGGAATTTTCTTCCAATTGATTATGTCACTTCCAAGGTTAATGATCTGGTTGGATGCAACACTTGTACACTCAAGACTAATCTACACCTGATGTTACATTGCTTTGGAATATCCACCACAGTGGGGGAACTTGAATTCTTTGCATGCACTAGATATTTTAGGTTGATTGATCAGTTCACTGGATGATCACTCAGTTAGACTGTTGTCCCACTACACAATTTGCCTTCCACTAGTTCTATCAACAATTAGAATTAGTTTAGTTGAATACAACTTGTAACTGACCTTGATTGCTACAAATTAGCAATCACACATGCTTAACTAAACTCCAAGCCCTCTAAGTCGAATTTACTATGTAAACTAAGTGACAAGATCCATTTCACACAAGTTAACTACATCCAAGTTATCTGTTGATGTGGAGATTTGAATTTTCTCAATTTGACCAAGGCAAAGTCAAATTGAGAATTTCTTGTTGCCCTTCTCAACACTCCCTCTCAGCAAGAAATGGATTATCAACCACCCCTATCTTGCACCTGTGGAACTCGAACTTCCCTCTTGACAAGGCTTTCGTCAATATGTCAGCATATTGTTCCTCTAGCAGAATGTATTGTAGCAACATTATTAGCCTCTGCACACAATCCCATAAATGACGATATCGGATATCTATATGCTTGGATCGATAGTGAAATAATGGATTCTCGGAGAGCTTAATGCAACTCTAATTATCACAATAGATCACAGTTGGATCCATCATCTGACCAAATAGTTCCACAAGTATCTTTCTCATCCAGATCGCCTCACATGTTGCTTGAATTGCAACCATGTATTTTTCTTCTATAGAGCTAAGAGCCACAGCTATTTGCTTCCTGTTGTACCAGGAAACTATTGTGGACCCAACATTGAAAATTCCACCTAATGTACTCTTTTGGTCGAATGGACTCTCTGCGCAATCTGCATCTGTAAAGCCATACAACTTCACCCCCTTCGTCCATTTGTACCATAATCCATATTGGGTAGTGCCTCTAAGGTACCGTAAAACATGCTTTGTTGCCTTCCAAAACAATTTTATTGTCTTAACCATAGCTTGGCTCAATTGGTTGACTGCATAGAACATATATGGTCATGTGTTCACAAGATACATTAGTGAACCCACTAATTGTTGATAAATGGTGGCATCCATCTCTTCAACTAAAGTGGCATTCTCCTTCCTCCAGTTGGTCACTAGAGATGTCTCCATGGGCCTACAACTCTCCATGCAAAATCTTTGTAGTATCTCGTTGGCATATTTTCCCTGAGATACAAACAATTCCCCATCACCTTGCCATACTTCCAGCTCGAGGAAGTAGTGCATGAAACCCGTGTCTTTCATCTCAAATTCTCTTGCAAGATCCTCCTTGCAAGAGCTTATCAGTTTTTCATCACCTGTTAATATTAAATCATCAACATATAAGACAATGATAAGAAATTTACCTTATACCAAAAAATAATAGAGGTTCGCATCTACTTCACTTTTTGTGAAGCCCAAACCAGTGAGATATTTGTCGATCCTGGTGTACCAAGCTCAGGGTCCTGTTCAATACTGTGCAATGCTCGCCTAAGTCAACACACATGAGACTCCTGATCAAATGTTTCAAAACCTTCTCATTGCACAATGTACACCTCCTCCTCAATAACCTCATTAAGAAATGTTGTTTTTACATCCATCTGGTGGATCTTCCACCCCATCTGCGCAGCCAGTGCAAGAATAGACCTAATGGATGAATACCTTGCTATGGGAGGAAAGATTTCCTCAATAGTCAATTCCCTCAACTTGAGAGAATCCTTTGGCCACAAATTTGGCCTTATACTTCTCTATGCTCTTATCTTTTACATGTTCAACCTTGAAGATCCATCTCGCACCCACAATTTATTTATCTGTCAATCTTGGGACCACTTCTCAAACACTATTCTTCATGATGGATTCATATTCTTCCACCATTGCATCAACCCAAACAGGTTATTCTACTGCTTTGTCAAAAGAGGATGGCTCAATCTCTACTAGCTTAGTCATTAGATCCATATAGCTAGGGTAGCCAGTTTGCTCTAAGTGAAGGAAAGTTATTAGGGCACATCGTGGCAAAGCAGGGAGTAAAAATTGATCCCAAAAGGGTGGAAGCTATCAACAACATCACACTATCAAGGAATAAGGAGATTTAGGTTTTCATGGGCATAACTAAATTTTTGAGGAGATTCATACCTAACTATGTTGAGACAGTTAATGAGATCACAGAAATGCTAAAGAAAGATAAAGAAGTGAAATGGATTATTGAGTCTCGTGAAACATTCTCCAAAATTAAAAGGGATTTTGCAAAAGCTCCTGTGTTAGTCATTCCATATTATAAAAAGCCATTTTTCATTTTTTTTTTTGCTTCTCCTCACACAGTGGTTTTTGTCTTGTTGCAAAAAAATAGTGAGGGGCGTGAGCAACCAATAGCATTCTTCAATCAAGTGTTGTGAGATGTTGAGCTAAAATATAGCATTCTAGAGAAGCAAAGCTTATGCCTTGGTCAAAGCCCTAAAAGCTTTCAGAGTTTATGTCATGCAATCAAACATAATAACTTATGTCCCCACAACAATAGTGAAAGACATTCTAGTTCAAGGTGATAGTGATGGGAAGAGAGGCAAATGGATTGCTAAAATTCAAGAGTATGACATGGATATCAAGCCTACCAAGCTCATCAAAGGACAAAGGCTAGCTAAAATTCTATCTGAAACAAATTTCCAAGCATTGGGCATAAATTTATTGGCAATAAGAGACGGAGAAGGCGAAAATTTGGAAACAACAACAAGAGATTGAAACATCAACACATAGAATTCAAATGAAGTATGTTGTATCTCCCTGGTATAAAAACATTGTGCATTATCTACTTTTTATGAGGTGTCCAGTGAGTTTTGATAAGATTAAATACAAGGATCTGAGGCTCTAAGCTCAGAAATATGCTATCTCGAATGGCTAATTGCACTGGAAGGATCCTATGCTGATTTTGCTTTTGTGTTTAGTGGGGGAGGAAATCCACAAAGTAATGGATGAATTTCATAATTGTCTCTGTGGAGGACATTATAGTTAGAGGGATACAGTGCACAAGATCCTTAAAGCAGGTTTTTACTGGCCCAAACTATTTGGTGAGGTACATATTTATGTTAGGCCCTGTGAGAAGCACCAAAATTTTGCTGAAAAATAGAAATTAGCATATCTTCCTCTAATCCATGGTTTTGTTGAGGAACCTTTCAAACATTAGGGGTTAGACTTAATTGGAGAAATATACCCGCCCTCCAACGATCAGCACAAGTGGATACTCACAGCCATTAGTTACTTCACTAAGTGGGTAAAAGTTGCCCAAGCCAAGAATGAAACTAATGTGGTAGTTATTAAGTTCATGGAAGAAAACATCATGCCAGATTTGGCTGCCCCAAGAAGATTCCTACAGACAATGCTCAGGTGTTCAAATCTACCAAGTTTATAGATTTCTGTCAAAATTATAACATTGTAGTAGGCCACTCCACCACCTATTACCCATAGGGAAGTGGATTGGTTGAATCCTCAAATAAAACATTGGTAAGAACTATAAAAGAAACAGTATCAGAAAATCAGAGGAACTAGGATTCACAGCTAAAATTTGCCTTATGGGCCAACAGGGTTACCACTACGAGAGTTACTGGAAAATCCCCTTTTGCGTTGGTTTATGGAAAGGCAACCATTTTTCCCATAAACCTATCCATGTCAGTGGCTAAAATCTTGCAAGACATTGAGGAGAAGCCCAATGCTTTGACCAGAAGGATAAATTAATTGGTGGAACTTCAAGAGAAAAGAGAACAGGTGAATTAGAATCTGATCTGTTATCAAGAAAAAATGAAGTCCTTGTTTGACAGAAAGGCAAAAGACAGATATCTACAGCTAGGAGACTTCGTAGTAAGATGGGATGTTAGGAAGGAACACAAAGGAAAGCTTGGAAAGTTTGTTCCCCCCTGGTTTGGACCTTTTAGGATTGCTGAGGTAAAAGGGAATAACACCTTCCTGCTGGAGAACCTAAAAGGAAAAGTGCTTGGGCTTCCTGTGAATGGATAGTTTCTCAACCTTTACTTCCAGCACTGAATGAATCCACTTTTATTCACTGTAAATACTAGTGAGCCATTTGTAAATAATCATTACTGCTTTTGTTTCTATTTTTTTCATGTTTATGAAGGTCTAAATAAAATGACTCCATGCCCAAGGAGTAAGGAACTAATCTACAAGTTCTCAATGCATTGTATCCAATACATTGTCCCTAGTTGAAGCCAATGTCCTCATGTGCTTCAAGAAATTGATGGGTCGGAGCCATATTTTAGATTCAAAATGCCCTATAAAGCACCCCTTGAATCATGGGTAGAGCCTCCTAAAGTCACAGAATAGCTAAATCAACAGTGAGGGTCACTATCAATGCCTGGAGGTGTGTTGGAGGGTTTAACAGTGCAAGAACCACTTGTCACACCCCTACCAGATGTGCACAATAAGGCAGAAGGGTGATTTGTATGCAAGTGCGCAATGTCGGTTAAAGTTCAAGCATCTTTTTGGCAGATCATCGTCCATCTCTGCCCAGATGCCCCTTGGAAGCATTTCAGGGGGGGTAACCTGCTCAAGCATTAAACAAGCCCCCTCCACCCCCCTGGATAGATCTGCAGGTCTAGATCCAACAGTACAAATTCATTCCGAGGAGGGACACAGGGCTTGCCCTCCCATTATTTGACCCACTAGAGGATGGCTGGAGTGGGGACCACCGACCACCTGGACCAATCCGCTAATGGCATTGCAAGCGAGCGTGATTTTGAAAAAACGGTAACTCTACCCCACCCCGCTCCTATCCACCTAGCCTCTCCATCGCCCAACCACTTCCTAACACATGACCATTCCATGACGTCACCCGACCGGTGCCCCCATGCCAACTATAAAAACCTTCCTGCCTCTCCATTTTTGAACTTGTTTTCAATGTTGCATCGTTCTCCCACCAATCACCCATCTAGAACATTCTTCAAGGTTTTCCGACATAGTACCTCCACCCCCACGTAGTTTTATGCTCTCTTTGAGACAATCAGGTAATCCCAATCCCTCTAGTACACTTGTTATTTCATTCAAGGGATTTTTAAGATGAAGTGATCCCCCAGGGCCAGAGGGCCAAAACCTCTGCCAACATGGAACCTCTCATGGACACAGAGGCCCAAATAGTTGACCCAACTTGTGCCTATCACCTGGATGACATCCGCTTCGACCTATATTACAACCACATTAGGGGGGAGGACCCATTCCGATTAGTGGAATCTGGTCTGTATACTCTGAAATTCCAGGAATAGAATATTTACTCTACAAAAAAGGCATTGTTTCTGCAATCCAATCATTATGTACTTGCATATTTGTGGTATCTTATAGTATCCAATCATTGTTTTATGTTTGTATTATCTTCTTAATTCTTCAATTTATGCACTTTTTTGTTCATGTTGATCTTACATAAAATAGGATTGAAATGGTTAAGTAATTTAAAATATATCTTGAAGATGATGAAGGGAAGATTTACTACCATATATTATATTGCAAGAAATTTATTTCAAATTTGTTATATGCATCAAAAAGTGTGCTTCATGAGCTGTAATTTGTTGCAATCATAGTACACTTGTTTGGTACTCTTTCTCTTGTGCTACCTAGTGATTTGGATTAAAGTGAAGTGAGGTATTTGTTATTGTTTGTTGTTGTAATTACATATTTGAAATCAGCACTAAGATTGAGAACTCCCAAAGATTAGATTCAAGAAACATGGTTGAGAAGTGAAATTTCATATTTTCATTGATTTTCATAAATAAAAAAATTCTACAAAACAATTGGTGGCCCTTGTTCACTCATTGATTGGATAAATCACTATTTCATAAACATCTATAATATTTCATATACTTTTGATTTGTACTTGGGTTGAACTTGTAAGGCCTTTGTCTTACTAGTTTTGCATCACGTTGAAGCTCAATCTCGAGTTCTCCAAATTTATTGGGTATCCCAACAATGTAATACCACTTATAAGAAAATCCATCAATTAATCTAACAAGGATATGTGTTGTAATTTCTTGTGAGGTCCCAAATTCATATGGTGTATTTAGTGCACATTAGTATTTTGTAATGTTTTTCTCTTTCTGAATTCTAGACCTTGCATATAAAGTGTCTTAAGATTTTCGCATGCTAATGCAAGGTATGGAATTAAATGTCATGCACCATTGGGAATTCATTCTGTGTGTGTATTTTTTCAAATCTTTTTGTGTATTTGTTTTATTGAGGCCTGATGATCTTCATATTCTATCATTAACTTCATGTTTTATGCTTCAATTTTAAATAAGGTTTTGACATAACTTGTGTATACTTTATTATTTTCATGTGCTGATTTATATAACAACTTACCATAATATCCTCCCAATAATATATTCATGTGTAGAAAACAAAACATTTTAATAAAAATGCACTACTCTCACTCCAAGAGTGTGCAAGCATTTCTACTAGCCTCAATGGTTGTCTCAACCCTCTCTACATGCTCAAAACCTCCCTCTTCTGAATCCACACCACATTGTTCTTTGTTGAAGAAGACATCCTTGTAACCTTCCTCTTCTCCAAAGGCATTAAAGATTCTCCCCTTCATTTATGCTTGATCAACAATTGGGGACACTTCTCAACTAGGAAATGATCATTCAACAATTGGTGTGAATTCGTTCACAGTATTTATTATGCTTCATTCAACGAGGTGGTGAAAAATGACATCAATAAATCCTAGCTTCCAATACAGCATATGGTTCTCAAGCCACCTACTCTATTCGTTCCCATTATGAAAGACACTGAAAATCAAGCCACCTTCTATTGAGAAATCTATTAGGGCGGCATTAGGGTGATTTCTCTTGAACTTGACAGTGACTTGTTATGCTATTATTTTTTCTTCTTGATTATTGTTATGTTCTTATGATCAATTAATTGCCAAAACACTGAAGATCATAAACAATAGAGATGAACACAAGATATAGGCTCTAAGCCAGGGAAAAATCCCTCCAAGGGTAAAACCTAAAAAGAACTTCTCTCCTTATAGAATCAATTCAAATGAGACTTCCAAGACCCAAAATAGAAGACCAAGAACCAAGCCAACCATTAATACTTCTTCCTCAAGACAAGAACAAAATATTTTAATAACAATGAAGCAAAACAAGGCTCTTCTAGCCTTTGGTATATTCACAAAGAGTTGTAACACCTTCTGCAAATTTCGCCCAAGCATACTTTGCACATGTGAGCCATATCAAGGATATTTCATAGATTCAAATTCTTCTGAGGCTTGTCACTTCTTTACTAGAGTTCTTCTAGCCATCTAAGGTCTTTTTTCTTCCTCTTCAACTGCAGATTAAACTCAAGTGTATATATCCTCAACTGTGGTTGAATGCTTTCTATTTATACACTTTTTTGGGGTTTGAATGGCCACAACTAGGCCGACTTTGACTAGCTTAGCCGACTTGATCTTGGAGGCCTCTAAACACTCTCAAACATAAAAATAATAATTTCTCTTGGTTACAAATTTCCCTGAAGTGTCTTTTACATGTGACTAGGACCTTCTTGACTCAAAGCAATATTTTCTTGACTTGGACAAACCCTAGGAGCATCAAATGGATGCTTGACCTAGATGACTATATAAATGAAGCATGAAACCCATGTTTAAAAATAATTTATTTTTTCTTCTTTTTACAATTTATAAGTAAACAATGACATATGTATAATGACAATATGAAGACTGAACCTAGTCACATACTTTGACACTCCCTCTTTACTAGGGAGGTACTCATACAATTCGTACAAGGATATTCTCAAATTGAAATGTTCTCATAAGTGTATCACAATCAGCAAATATAATGTTAGAGATCTTGATACCATCTATGCTAACTGTCATGGTATCAACCCAACAAAGGATCTAGGTGTCATCTAGACTACCTGCCAAGATACCAACTCAACCAAGGATCTAAGCATCATCTAAGTGTCATCTAGGCCACCTTCCAAGATACCTACTGGATCTAGGTACCATCTAGGCCACCTGCCAAGGTACCAACCCAAAAAACATATAGGTATCATCTAGGCTACATGCCAAGATACCAATAGAGATCTAGGTACCATTTAGGCCACCTGCCATGGTACCAACCCAACAAACATATAGGTATCATCTAGGCTACATGCCAAGATACCAATAGAGATCTAGGTACCATTTAGGCCACCTGCCATGGTACCAACCCAACAAACATATAGGTATCAACTAATACCTGCCAAGATACCAATATAGAGCTTAGCTAAAGCCTCCTCTGTTCGTCTAGGAAAGTGAGCTTCTTTATTAGTTCGAGTTCTGCTACAATTTGTGCCACATGTTCTTCAATGATAATGTCATCCACTTAATCCAAACATTATTTTGTCCTCTGCATCCTTGCAATATGTCCTTTCAGGTAGCAAAACCATGTCATATCAATATTTATTCAACAATGTCAAGTCAATACAATAGCCTCTATTGTTGCTTGCTTCTTTGAAGGTCAAATATTCCTATAGAGCTCAGCTTCACATCGATCTGGGAATCATTCATCATGTTCCTGGAACGAACTAGACAGCAATATTCAGATATCTAATCTAACAGGTATTCTATATTACCCATAGAAGTTGTATTTTCTACCTCTCTTCAAGAGTCTAGAACGAGTGTTGACCAATATCAACAAACTTATTTTATGAGGATTTTTTACAACTCCCTCTTTCCATCATGTTCATCATCTTTCTCAGAGTCATCAACAAGCATGAATAATTTATCTTGTTGTCTTTCTATAGCTTTTCATCATGTATCTCAATTATAAGCACAACCAAGCAAACTATATAAGGGCATGATGTTAATTTTGTTAGTCTAGGGTTTCTTCTTATAGCGAAAACAATTTGTGCTAAGATTTTGACACGAAACCCTATGATCCATCTTCATCCCAACCTTAGGTAGGGTTTAAAACATACCCTAGAACCTCTCTCAAAACTCTATTAGGGTTTCAAGATACTTATTCAGCAAGCAAACCCTAATGCCATATTCCAATAACTAGGGATTCATAGAGGTACCAATCAATTAGAGTTGGGGTTTTTTTGTTCCTGGCATTTACATACATCTATGGTTTGGAAACCCTAAATTCCGTCAAACCTTAAATTCTCAAGATTTACAAAACAGCTTTAAAAATCCCAATAGATCTAGAACCAAGCTTATGCTATTACTCTGCAACTTCAACCCTCTGGTTAAGGCTTACTACAATCACTGCAAAAACTTTGATACTAGGCTAGAAATGCCTCTCCAACCTGTGGTATTGTATCCTCTTCAATGTGACTCTTTTGTTGACTTAAAAGACTACTACTGTACCACTGAAGGCCTCCCAAACATAATTTTATAGAACTCGATTTTCTTGACAAGGAGGACAAAACCTGTGACATCGGATAATAGGCCTCTTCTTGGGTTGCTCGACCTCTTGCGATATTTCAGAAACCTCTAACTTCGTGCTTTGAATTGCGGCCTTGAGATATCCTCTTATTATGCTTTTCAGACTTCTTAAATAACCTCAAAACCCACAGATTTCTTACACATAAGTTCATACTAGTTCCAAAGGTTTATATTCATCGTAATTGGTATAACAGCGATCCAAAAATGTTTTTTATATTTGACTTGCCTCTTCTTCGGTCCTCTTGCAGGTCACAAACAATTCCTTACTCTTCTTTTGACTTCAAACAATAGTGATCTTCTAGCTACCTATTCTTTTAACATTAGCTCTGATACCATGTTAAGAAATCTATTAGGGCAACATTAGGGTGATTTCTCTTAAACTCGACAATTACTTATGACACTTTTATTCTTTCTTCTTGATTATTATTATGTTCTTATTATCATATAATTGCAAAAATATTGAAGATCATAAACAATAAAGATGAACAGATGATATAAGCTCCAAGCCAGGGCAAAACCCCTCCAAGGGTAAAACCCAAAAATAACTTTTCTTATAGAATCAATTCAAATGAGACTTCCAAGACCCAAAATGGAAGACCAAGAACCAAACCAACCATCAATACTTTTTCTTCAACACAAGAACAAAATCTTTCAATAGCAGTGAAGCAAAACAAGGCTCTTCTAGTCTTTCGTCTATCCACAAAGAGTTGTAACACCTTCTGCAAATTTCGAACCTGTGGAGAACCCAAAAACCCAAGCATACTTCGCACATGTGAGGTATATCAGGGATATTTCATAGATTTGAATTCTTCTAAGGCTTGTCACTTCTTTACTAGCCTTCTAAGATGTTCGTTCTTCCTCTTCAACTATCAAGTGTGTATATCCTTAAATGTGGTCAGATGTTTTTCTATTTATACACATTTATGGGGTTTGAATGGCCACGATTGCGCCATCTTACACTGGTTGGGTCGACTTGGTCTTAGAGGCCTCTAAACACTCTTGAACATAAAAATAATAATTTCTCTTGGTTACAAATTGCCCGAAAGTGTCTTTTACATATGACTCAAAGCAATATTTTCTTGACCTTGACAAACCCTAGGAGCATCAAATGGATGCTTGACCTCGATGACCATATAAATGAAGCATGAAACTCGTGCTTAAAAATAATTTATTTTTTCTTCTTTTTACAATTTACAATAAGTATACAATGACATATATAATAATGACAATATGAAGACCGAACCTAGTGACATACTTCAACACCTTCTACCTAAAAAAAATGGTCTCGTCTATTGATTTAATGGCCTCTAGCCAAGATCAATAGATCCAGTGGATCTATTGAGCATGGAACCCAAAAATCGAAAGAGGAAGCTTGTACCCACATGCATGCTAAAGACTTATTCATTGTAGAGTTTGTGACTAGTAGAGGATTACGGTCAAATCCTCAACTCAGTTCCTTGGTTCTATGGCAACAATGCATGAAGGCTTGGACTCCATCTTGCAATCCAACATCAAATTCTCTTTCCATGGCTCAAATTTGGGTTGAAGTCCCAATCTTCCCCTCCACTTTTGGGGTTATGATTCACTTAGTCATATTGGCAATGCTTTTAGCAAATTCCTATTTAAAAAAAAAAAAAAAAGAGACAAAACACTAACCCAAAACCACATATGTAGACAAGGACTTCAACGAAGAGTTTCTAGTAAAAATACAATTTGGTCACTAGATATTATACAAAGATTCAAACATTGGATTATGAACAAGTATTCTTTTAATGCAAGGCATGCTATGAAACAAGGGATATTGTGCTAATTGCACCAAGCTTCCTAAGTGTGAATGATCACAAAAATCCTAGTGAAAATGTACATGATGGGATGGTGCCAAGGGACAACAGCATTTGAATGGCAAGGGACTCCTTCGATCAATAGGGATCCCTATTCCCCTTTTCTAGCACAGGAACCTTAAATTTGATATTGCAGATATTCTCAACCTAACCCTTCATGCCACATGAGTTGGACAAATCAAGGAAAAGAGAAACAAGTAACCCAAGAAGAGGAGAAGTAGATCAACAGAATCTAGGGATACCAAAATCCTCATTTGAGAATCCAAATCAAGGCATTGAGGAACACTACAATCGATTAACACTAACCAAGACTCAAAGGAGGTATGTATGAAAGTAGTGAAGAAGAAAAAGAAAACACTCATTCTACAAGGAATGAATTGACATTGAATCTTGTTTATACATGTATTGTTTTTGCACTCTTATATTCACAATTTGTCAAAGCTTACTCATATATTCCAAGCTATGAAAGAAATTATGGGAAAATAGAAATGTAGGAGTTGGAAAAATAACCAACCTTTTAGAAATAGAAACATCTCCTACATTTGGTCAGCCATAACCACCCTTTTTTGCACTGCAAAATTGTCGAGTTCAATCACAACGTTTTCTAACATGAATCACATATATTATTATGAAAAAAATAAAAATTATTATATCTCAAAGACTTTGTTAGATTCAAGATTTGCCACTCCTAGACTTTGTTAGATTCAAGATTTGCCACTTCCGCAGCGTATTTACCCCTACATAAAGGAACAATTGTTTTCCTTCTATGTTTTGTTAACATAAATCATAACCTTATTTAAGCATGTGATACCTCTCATTACATTTACCCATCCCAATAATCTCTTTCATTAATTTCGGCTTCAAATGCAACATACATTTTAATCCCACATTTGTGTGCGTTCACTAGCACCAGTGTATCACTAGGTTTGCAGGTCATATGGCTTGCTACTTTTATTATCGCATTGTTATGTGTCCACAAGGTTTTCCCAATACTTATTCCATGTCATGACCATGCCTAGTAATGTAATGAATGCCTCAAACTCTATTAGGACTAGCATTAGTATTAATGTTAGAGTTGTTGATTTTCTAGGTTTGGTCTTAGAATCTCTAACACAAACACACTCAAATGCCTCAACCATCCTACTTTGCATAGTGGAATCTACACACATCAATGAATCAACTAGCGCACATCATAATTTAAAACAAATCAATCGTTCTTCATTATATTAACAAACTATTATACAACAACCTAGGGATCTCGTACCAGGGATCATGGATATTTACAATCACTGATACAATAATACAACTAGGGCTTGGTGTCAATCCTTTGACAACCAATCTACCTTGAACAAGACAACACTTGACCTACTTATGAGTCTTAGATCAGGAGTTGTCTCTTGGAGGTCACGCAAACAATCAATTCCAACAGATTCCACAACTGAGGCAGAATATGTGGCAGCAGCTAAAGCAACGAAGGAAATTCTATGGCTCAAGAAAATTATGGAAGATTTGCAAGAGAAACAAGTGCATTCAACTCATCTTTTGATTGACAACACTTTTGCAATAAATTTGGCCAAGAACCCAAAGTTCCATGATCGAACCAAGCGCATCAATACAAAATACAATCTAATTTAACATCATGTTGAGGCCAAAACAATCCACCTACGACATTGTTCCACAAATGAGTAGATTGCAAACATCTTCACCAAAATGCTTGGAAGGGAAAAGTTTGAAAGATTCAAAATTATGTTTGGACTCACCAACATCCCTTCAGATTAAGGGGGGGAATGTTGACACCTAATCTTTCGGATTAGGTAAATCCATGTAAATATTGTAAATAGTAGAATGAATGGAATTGGAAGACGAAGAGACATTGGGAGATGAAACCCAATAGTCTTTGTCTCTATGAATATATCCATGTTCTATCGTAATGCAAAATAGCAATCACATTCGTGGAGTTACTCCTAGTCTGACACTCATCAACACTCCTTTTCTGAGCTTTCTCTCTTGTGACTAGTGTCTCAACCTCCATTTCTTTATTGATAGGTCAGGAGTCTAAATTAGCTTTCCATTCTAACTCAGGTCTACATTCATGTTCATAAGCAGAAGCATTGATTTCTCTCCTCTTAGGTTTAATACCATGGGGATCATAGTGCCAAACCTCCCCTATCTTAAGATTCATCTCCTTTAACATAACTTCTACCTGTTTGAAAGCCTGTCTCGCGTTTACAATGAAGGTGCCCATAATTTTTGCAAGTTTAAACATATAACATTTCTTAGCAGGGACAAAGTGGATTTTATCAGCGTTTAAACTCTGCCTAATAAACTCTAGGGCAATGATCCTCATAGGCATAAACACATGTAATTGATATGAAGGCAAATTAGACCCATATACTCTGATTTCAATATAATCTTCAAATAGGAACCAGCCACCTACCCTGGTATCCTTGTTGAGTTGAAGGAGCTCTCTCTATTGAGGCGAGACTCTGGGTGGGAGACATTGTTGATGATATTATATGCAGTAGACATACAGGTGGAGATAAATTGGGAAAACCCTTCATTGTTGGACTTCTTCAAGGCAATGTCCCAGTGAACTACAGATTTTCTTTGCTTGTTAAAGTCTATGATGCTCAGCCCTAGGTAGACAAATTCCTCATGAGAGTACAAGAACATATACACCAATATGTAGTATCTAATATAGGAGGAAAGGTAAAAATGGTTAAAGTGAAACTTGACAGCTTTAGCAAGAAAAGAAAGAATGTCAAGAACAGTATCAAACTTCATCATTGAACGCAAGAACCCTAGCACTACTTTGGTGGCATTTGTTGTTTCATCCTCACCTAGCAACAGCAGAAATATGGCCAAAATAGGTTGCACGGTTTCTGAAAACAAGGAAATAGGGAATGTTTCTGAATTTGAGGGCAACTGAGCAATGGGAGCTTAAATATGCTAGAATATGGTTTGCCTTTCTACAACTCAATCCATTAAAATTGCAAATAAGAGTGGTCTCGGTTAATTTCTCTAGTTTTGGGGATTTATGGTAGACAACCGCATTTTGGATCAATTCTGGGGTGACTTCCAAAATTTTCTCCTCGGTGCATGAAATGAAACAATTTTTTTGTTTGATATAGGTGGCCATAGCCAAGACACGAACTCAGGGGAAGGGTACACAATTGGGGCAATAAGGTAGTATAATCGAGACTCTACGACTCAAAACATGTCTCCTTTTCTTATATAGTTGTCGTATAATTCAAATCGGAGGTCGACCAAGTGCAGAGGGCAAGAAGGGTCATGAATCTCCACTTCGATGTCCATAAGCAATTATGTGTGGCCCGAGGGTTTTGTCTCTTGGGGTTTGGGAGCCTTAGGTGCAGCGATCTTCATTTTAATCATGATAAGGATGTTACAAGAATGGAGAATTACGGGTAAACCGGCGATTGGAGGTGGTTAGTGATGGAAGAGCATCTAGGTCTAGCCAGCAATGTGATGGTGTGGTCACACGTTGTGGCTAATGAAAGTTTGCAGGGAGAATTGGTTATTTAATTTGCATTAATTTCAAATTATGTAAGTGGTTAATTTGTTGCCTAATTCTGAACATAATTGGGAATAAAATGGCAAGTGATCCTCCCTGCGTGGAGATCAAGCCAATTAGCTATAGTGATTAGTTACAGTAGGATTTGATTTCTTAAAATATAGTGAATTTCATTTGTGGAAGGAAACTGTTAGATAGAACATATATGTAATTTCCTTTCTTTTCTGGGACGAGGATCAAGAGACAGAGAGAGAGGATTCACAAGGAAATTGTAAGCCTACAGGCAGGTTAGCAACAAAGACCATTAATTTGTAGAATCAGGCAAAAGAGGAAAGATTCATGAGAGTAGAATAGTGTGTGGATTGTAATTGAAACAGAGGTCTTTTAATTCGTGTAATCAGGCAAGGCGAGACTCTGTGATTGTTTTATATTGAATGAATGAAATTGCTATATTTATAATTGATTATTGGATTTGCGGAAACCCTTGTATGCTTTCAGATTCTTTGCATTCAGGCCGGGTGATTATTCCTTAGTTTTGTTGTCTTTAAACGCCTTTCTTTTAAATATCATTGTTTGAGGCGTGTCGACGAGTCTTTTTACATAGTTTTGGTCCCGCAAGAGAAAAACCCATTTTACACTAAAAATGAGCGCAAAACACAGTCGGATTTGGAATCTGGACTTGAACTGTTTATAGACAAGGGACTATACTTTATCAAGTCCGAAAAACTAATCGGATCGGCACTTTGAAGCAGGACTCTGGCTTGGAGGATCGCACGACTATGCAATATGCGATTAAATCGCAACCGTTAGATCGCGATCAACCGTAGCCGTTGGATCGCGAAAGCGGTTTGCTACAGTGCGCAGTATTTCGGGTGGCGGAAGGACTGTAAGTGGTATTGTTGGACACCTAATCCTAAATGGGTTAGTGTGGAAGCTAAAGAGACTAAGCAGTCCAAGGGACCTTGGGATGTGAATCCCAACGGTCACCACATGTACTATAAATCTGTATCATTTGTGAATAAAAATTGAATTGCATGTTTTATCTTTTACATCTTTCTCGCTCCCCATGTGTGTTTAACATGGTATCAGAGCAGGCGATATCCTACCCCGCTGATATTTGAACCATTTGTTTTATGGTTTCTGCCATTACTTATGAATATTTCCTCAGCTAGAATTTAGCTGCCACCTGACCAGCACTGCCTACTTTCTGCTCCTCTGTCCACTGCCTGAAGGAAACGCTGCATGACAAGAAACGATGCCTGACAAGAACCGCTGAAGGAAAGGAATGGCTGCCTGACAAGAACGCCTGAAGGAAAGGAAACGCCTGCTGACAAAGAACGCCTGAAGGTTTTGTACCGTATATGCTCTTTCCACTGCTGTCTGGTATTTGAAACGATGTTTTGGTATTAGAAACGTTATTGATATCTGTACACTGTTTGATATTTGAGCGGATATGAGCGGATGTGAAACGTTGTTGATATCTGTATTAAAACGTTGTTTGATGTATGGAGCGGATATGAAACGATGTGGTATCTGTATTAAAATGTTGTTTGATGTATGGAGCGGATATGAAACGATGTGCTGGTATTAAAAACACTGATATGTATTTCGTTGTTTGATATATGCGGATGTGTATTGTAGTGGTGTATGTTAATCGACCTCGGCCCATACGCTGTCCTTCATGGTCATATCGTTGTTTGATATATGCGGATGTGTATTGTAGTGGTGTATGTGAATCAACCTCGGCCCATACGCTGTCCTTCATGGTCATATCGTTGTTTGATATATGTGGATGTGTATTGTAGTGGTGTATGTGAATCAACCTCGGCCCATACGTTGTCCTTCATGGTCATATCGATGTTTGATATATGCGGATGTGTATTGTAGTGGTGTATGTGAATCGACCTCGGCCCATACGCTGTCCTTCATGGTATTCATTACAATGAACATGGAACGCTGTTAATATATATGAAACGTTGTCGGACCTGATATGCACCCAGTTTTATCTTGTGTCTAAAGAATATTTCCGTAGAGTTGCAGCCGGTTCCATCTTGTATATCAAGAATATGTGCATGAACTGTATTTGCTTCACTGCCCTTTGAATGAAACGCTGTCTGATATTTAATAGTCGATTTTTTAAACGTTGTTTGACAAGGCTCTCCTGTTATAAATTCCTTTGAATTTTGATGATGTATCAACCCCAGCTTCATAGACTGGTTTTGATGAAAAATTTGTTAATGGAGAAGGCATCCTAAAAGAGCCATACCCATATTGTTCTGCATGAAAGGAACTTCTCGGTGTAGCTACAGGGACAATGCCATCAGTTCCCTTACCGGACACTGGTCTATCTCTAAAATTTCGAGATCATTCATCTTCAAAATATCTCGTGCCAGGTATTGTATGCCACAATTGAATAACTTCAACTCAATTAACTGAGTTAGCGGTCCAAAAGCATCAGGCATACGGATCAGTTCTGGGCTAGTACAGAGCCGTAAATTCTTCAAGCTCTTCTGGTTATATTCTTTTATGAATTCACTGGAACTGGCCCCGATATAAAACACTTCTGATAGTGTAATGGCCCCGATATCTTAAGTGGTTTCGATTTTAAGGGAAAAGCACCTAATTACACTTCCAATATGCATATGTGGGTATGAAGCTTTGAAGGTTTATCAGGGTGAATTGATCCCGATAAGGTGTGAGGGTGTAGCAGCCTTATGGTTGCATCAATTAGACTTTGTGGGTGTGAGAGGTTCCTATTCTGGTTGACAGTAGGGCAAACGGTGTTGGCGAACAAATAAAACAGTAGAAAATGGGCAAATTTGAATTGGAACGGTCAATTTACGAAGGGGCATAGGCGGGAAAAACGAGGAGTGACTTGGAGGTGACACATGGCGTGATCAAATTGGATGAGAAGTGGAGGGGGTGACATTCTTGAGGGGTTCATGCTCACCTGCCACGCTCTCTTGACGAGTCCTCCCAACTTGCTAACGTTGTTGTCAAGCTGGCATGACGGGTGGCATCCCTGGTTACCACCCTCCAACAGGTTGCCTCAACAAGTTTGGGAGCAGAGCTCAACCACCCTAATCAATCTTGGTCATTAATCCACCCCAGCCACTTTTTTGACATTTGACTCTCTGGGGGATAGATGTTGGCTTATTAGCCATGCTTGTTATCCCGTCAGAGCCTCAATGGGGTCGAGCGGCTTCAAAACAAATATTGATCTACCTGCAAGATGCCTACTCTTAAGCCATTGGATGTAAAATGAGGGGGAGGCCCAGTCCAGTTACCTTTTTCTCCTTCCCCCTTTTTTCTTCTTTTTGCTTTTCTTTTTTAATCTTTTTTGTTTCATAAAGCTTTCAATCATTCCCTATATACAAGAACAAACTTCCTTTGCAACATGGATACTAAAAGGAAGAATGAAGAGGATAAATCACGAGGAGGATATCTCTTTTCCAACGTGACAAATTACAATGAAAGTATTGCCATCAAAGGTAAAGTTTTGACTTTGTTTAAATAGCAAGGTAATAGCAATTAAGCAATATTGAGAGATATAACTCAAGATGATAACCTTTCAAACCTACAATTTGGATTTGAATCCCAAATTGCAATGGCACATTTGCCATTATTACCAAATATTAACATCGTTTCTAAATTGGGGTCATAATAGTAACAGCAAGCAATAGAGATAAATACAACCAATCTTAGTTGATATTATGTTCAACCTAAAAACCCCAACAAAAAATAAAGATGCCTTGAATGCAAACATTTTTTATGTTTGTTTTTAAACCCTAGCTCTAATACTTAAGAGTTGAATATTGCATTTCATATAATATGCATTTACCAACCTAGCATGGATCCATCTACTGAAGATAATCTTCTCTTACTTTTGTTTCTACATGCTAAATCAAAGTAGAGGATTGCATTTCATAGACATGCATTTGCTCTCCTAATCATGGATATTTTATCCCCCCTCATTAAAATGTTTGAGTTTATGGGAACCCGATGTATAGAAGAGAACCCTCAAGAAAATTAATCTAAATATGTGCAAGGATGTGAAGAACATACTAGGACATGGTTACTTTCAAGTTGAAAACAAAAATCAAAGAAAACTCAAATAACAAAAATCCCTTGAATATAAACACTTCTTATTTTTGTTTTTAAACCCTAGCATTTGATATAAGTCCATTACTTTTTAGTGCAAGCGTTAAGGACAAAACTTTTCGAAATGAGGTGATGTGTTATAACCCTACCAAGTAATATATTTAAGGCTTAAGCATCTATTAGGAATAGAGTGTGCATTAATATTAAAGCCCCAAGTGTGGATCCACATTGGTCTTTTAATGACAACAAAAATTTTGTACATGGTATATGCGCCTATGGAAGTTGCCCAATCTCAAATCTCAAAATTTATCTACCAACTCAACTCCTAGATATTTTTGGCCACCACACTTTATTTCATTTTCATCCAAACACTTTTCTCATTTGATTCTCCTCCTCTCCTTTCCCTAATTGCTTTTAGCGGGGGCTCAAGGATTTGTTTGTAATGAACATAATCCCAACCATCTTCACTCTCTTTCTAGTTGTCATCAAATCATTGTCTTCCATGTGCATCCAATTCCTTATTTCACAGTCATTTTGCAATTTTTGGTATGTATCTCTTTCCATCTCATGTAGTGTAATGTATCATAGGTATTGGGTCAACATAAATAATAGCAAATAATTCTAGAAATTCCAAAAATACAATGGTGTTGTATGCCCTCATGCCTTGCATGCAAAACAATTGCGGGTATGTTTATATTGAGTAGAATAACGATGGAGTTGTTTCTATTATGTGGTTAAGGCATAAATAAGTCTTGGCCTTGTTATTGATTCCCTTGCTACAATTCTTGACTCTTAAAAGGGTTCCAATTATTTCCTTGATTCCATTTTCTTCCGGAGAATCAACCTTGCTTCCACAAGGTGTGTAAATAATCATTTTGTGAAACTCAAATTGTTCAAGGTCTTTGAGCTTCACAATGGAGTTGTTCCTATCACTTGGGCTCTAAATATCTCTTGGCCTTGACAATGCCCTTGCTACAATTCTTGAACCTCAAAAGGGTTCAAATCCATTTTCTTTCGGTGAATCAACATTTGCTTCCATAAACTCCATGAATGCTTGTTAGCATAAGATGTTCTGGAAAAACTGAATGTCGTATTTGTCTTCCTATCTTGTTTATACCCTTGATTTCCCACTAAGTCCTCTTTTTGGTTCATGCCTTTTGGGATGGACCAATTTTTTCATGTTGTGCTCATTCCTCTAATATAATTTTATGATCTCTATCTCGTGGAGTTTCCTTTTCTTCCTCCATTTCTATGGTTGCATAAAGAGCTTCCCTATATATTTTAGGGTTGGTTCTCAAACACTTTGCCAATTACTAAGGCACAGTCCAAAATTGTACTGTAGGTTTGACAGTTCTTGGTACTCATATTAGAGTTGTCCAAATAGAACCTTTAACTTGAATTATAGTCAACATATTTTCTCCTGTTTATGGTCTTAGCCTTCGACTAGTGAAGGTTGAAGGTTTGTCATCGGAATACCCAAATGACTAATTGAACTTATCTACTACCTTAGACCAACTCTTAAAAATACCTCTGTATATTGACTTCTCAATTCTGAGTTGATGTTGTGCCTCTTACGGTTCCTCAAATGTTGCCCATTTGCTTGACTAATCTCCCCCAAATCCCTGCCATTTTGAATCTAGTGTAGCTAAACAATTGCTCACTAATCTTCCCCAATTCCCTGCCACAATGTGTCTAGTGTAACTAAATAATCATCCGCTTTTGTTGAACCACCAGAGGTAGGCCACGTTGACATGTTTGTCTAGCCCTTTGGTCTACTTCTTTTCTTACCTTCATCAGAGCCATCTCTGTACTTCTTTATATGATCTATTTTCCTTTCTCTGTAATCTTTTCTCTTTTTTCATTCTATGTGAGACCCATCAGAATAATATTCAAATTCAATTTGAAATGATGGCTTATTAATCTTGCATTGATTCACATGTCCTATTCTTTTTTGCTGCCATGTCCCACGGTTACCATAGTCTCCCATGGTCTTCTGTTCTCCATTGGGGTCTTTGTTAGGGTAAGGGCCTCCACCTGTACCTTCATTGTTTCGAGTATCTTCATTGGCAACATTTATCTTTGCCTTTCCTACATGTTGTCATGTAAGTCAAACAATTAATACCCTTCTAGCTCATGTGCAACAAAAACCCATGCATGATCCCCGCTGACTTGCCCCTGAAGTAACCGCACCACAACATGAGTAATTAAAAGCTGATCCCAATCACTATTCTATTCTTACCACTTGAAAGGTGAATGAACTGCAGAATCTTCTGGATCTGCAGTTCACTTGCAAAAGTTATAACCTGGCATTTAAGATGAAAGCAGTGGATCAGCCCCTGAAGTAACCGCACCACAACATGAGTAATTAAAAGCTGATCCCAATCACTATTCTATTCTTACCCACTTGAAAGGTGAATGAACTGCAGAATCTTCTGGATCTGCAGTTCACTTGCAAAAGTTATAACCTGGCATTTAAGATGAAAGCAGTGGAACCAGTCGATGAACAAAGGCAGGAGCACATTGTTATACCACTTCTATTCTATCTTTGACCCAATTTCGTATAACTGATATAGCTAAGTTCTTCATTCACCAAATAATGGCTACTAAAACTAATAGAATAATACTTGTATTAAGCATTTCCTGATGAGATATGGCTCCCGATTTGACCTTTTTATTTGGACCATCAATGTGAAAGGATCTGCATACCTGCTGCTCACTGGACATACCGTATGGCTTCCAGTTCAACCCTATATGTTACTATAATGCACCATCTTCTTTTGTATATGGTATCTTGTGGAACCCCATCCATGCCTGCACCTAGGGTGTCCCTGTTCTAAAAGACCATATAATTGATATCAAATGTTTGGTATGACAAACTTTCATCACAGAGCGGAAAGAATTGGAATGAATATCAAATTTTGGTTGATCCGAATGCATACTGAAAACACACATGTTAAATATAAGCCAACATTAAATTAAAAGAACTATAATTGCAAATTCAGAATGAAACTAAGCTAAGCCCAGTAACAGACAGCAGCAAGAACTGTCAAAACTTATTTCCTTTTTGAGATATTAGGACTCCTCAACATTATCAAATAAAACACAAAAGTACACAGATGATCCCTTCACATACATTAGAAAATATCTCAGGAGAATCCACTACCTTCACTTTAACACAGCTGATAGGATACTCAGCAAGGATCAATTTAGTCATAAGCAATGACAATTGAGCCAGTTATCCAAAGAAGCATTGTAGATTGTAACATTACCTTCAATTTTACTGCAAATTCCTGTGTCAAGCTGCATTTTGCAGCTGAGATCTATCAAGATATTGAAAAGCAAAGAAATGCGCAAACAACCATGTAATATAGTTGTTTCAGTTTGCTCCACAAGACCCTGAAATAGAGCATGAAAAGAATGTCTGCTAGATCTTCATTTCTTATATATACTTGTACAGGTACAAGGTCATCTCTCTTTTGGATCTGAAACACCCATCCATTTTCCTGCAAGTACATGATGACATAAAAGTTCGTCAGCAATCAAAAAAGATATGTCAATTATTTCAGACAATATCCATCTAGTTAATGCAAAAATAATTAACATAGCAGAAATTTCTCATATCTTCATTTCTTGCAAACTAATTTTGAAGCCCTACATAAATTAATATAGTTTGCATATCCTAAATGGCAAGTAGACATGTGAAGCAGAAACATGTCAACAAATGACAGGAAAAGGAAACATGCATACATGTTTATGTCCAACACTTCAAATGGCATGCAATAATAAATTTCTGTTGCAACTGATTCAACTTTACAGGGTCCTGGTTTTTCATCTCAGCGTGAGTATGTTGCACAGATCAAGATCTAGATGATTCAGCAATCTAAATAGAAATAGCTACTGAAGCACTAGAAAACTCGCAATCTATCATGTGCTTTGACAAAAAGGCCCGCAAGTTGGAACCTCTGCAGCATTCAATTTAGCTAGGTATTAGATAACTCGTGCGCCAATTTTCAGCACAATTAGCTTCCCATTTATAATTCTATTTTAAGGAGGAGTGCACAATGTATTATATAACAGAAAACAATAAAATCGCTTGATAGTTTCCACTAATAACAGGCTCACGGACATCTACAAAAAAAATAGAGATTAGATAATCCATTACATGCAATGGACAGTATCATGAAATTCCAAAAATTATAAGACACATTAGTTTACAGATAACATCCAACATTAATATTTGACAGACAGCCTAGTAGTAACCTAGAAGCTCTGCAACACTCAACTTGGGCACCAACTTTCAGCCCAATCATTTGGCTATAACATCCAAGGAAGAAGATCTTGGGAGGACAACCTTGTGAAGATTAAATAGCCTTTTCAGCACATGACATCTGTCATCAACAAAAGGTAACAGCAATCTAACCCTATATATAGATTTACTCATAGACTAACTGATAGCGTTTAGAAATTCAAATTACGGATGAAACTCACAATAGGTTGACCAACTAATAGGCAACAACAACACATACATAATAAGAACCGTTACAATAAAGATGGCCCCTTCAGAGATTGAAAGCTTTTATTAGATAAAAATTGTTGAAAAGCATCTCACAACACCCATCTTCCATTTGTTAGATTCAGCAGATAAATGGCAAAATAAGATATCCAATCAAGTACACTGGAAGATGCTGAGAAATACCATAATCAGTGATCTGAGCAAAAGACCCCCAGTTCAAACCCATTCTCTCTCAGTGACATCTAGTCACCCTACATGGCCAATTAGTGTGACCATATCTTAGGAATGCCACATCCCGTGGGTTACTGGGACAAGTTAACAATTTGACCTAATTTCAGGAGGCAGGGAGATGGGGTTCACAAAACAATTTTATATATATATATATATATATATATATATATCCAAACAGCCGGGTTTTTTCTATTTTGCAGTGGTTAGTTCTGGTAACATATTAAGCTTATTTTTTTGTGCACTTAGATGGGATCAAATACCCAACAGCTCAATCTGGTAATGGGATCAAATCAGAGGAATATGATGTATTTTTGTACATTTTGTATAGGAAAAAAATAGAAAACAGCCTTTTTTGTAATAAGATAAAACAGGAGAGATTTAGATGTAATGTAAGCCTGAGGGCAGGGAAGATATGTACAACTGTTATGGACAGAGTTATAAAAAGCCATGTATTGAAAAGCCAAAACGCTGGAACATCTATATTCAATAGAATATAAGGATATTTTTCTTTTGAAAAAACAAATATTGACAGATCTAAAACCAATAAAATCCATAAAACTATGCATCACATTTGATTATTGCATCTTAGTACTAGGCAACATTTTTCTTTTCTCAAGTGAGTTTTAAAAAAAATCAATAAATACTGAATGGTATAAAGAAGTGAAGAACAACCAGACGTACCTAATGCATTTAGGATGTACAGCAACCAACTCCCAAACCAAAGTGAGAAAGTAGGCACCTAATAACCAGAATTAAGATTGAGCCATCAACATTACCAGCTCAAATGAAAGCACTGACCATATTAAATACATCAATAAACAAACTTGGTACTTGGAAGACATTCCTCTCACCGTTTAGGGATATTCCTTGATATCCCCATGCCCACAGAACTATAGGGAATGCATGGGGCATTTCACATGCAACAGAGTAGATGATGCACGTCTGTGGAGGGGGCATGAAATGTACAATTTCCTCTTTCAATTCATATGACTGCATAATTCAATCTGTTAGAATTGCATGCCTATCTGAATGCACATTGCCACTATAATGCCCCTACACCATTAGGTTCCTCAATTTTCCATTTCATTCACACAGGCTTACCTGTAGGATGGACTTCAGTGTGCATAGATTAAAAATTCACGGAAATTACCCCACACAAATCTAGGAGGATAAATCAATAAGAGATGCAGACTGCACACCAATGACTAGAGGCAAAGGGATGAATAACTCAATGTAACTGTTATTTAGATGGGTGGGTATGATGCTAAAGATGCCAGATTGACAGGGTAAGATAACAATCACAAAAAACAAATCATGCCAAAAGGCAAAAAGGTCGAGGATGTCAAGTCGTAATCTAAATTAGCAAAAGAAGAAAGGGCTGCATTTAACAAATTCCAAATGGAGTGAAATTTCCAAGTAGTAAACCAATAGCCATTGAGCCAACTTGCAATGGATTCAACAACAGAGAAATGGCAAGTTGGCCAAAGGCTTGACCAACAGGTGGGATATTGATGAAGGGAGAGCCAATTCTGAGGGACATGGCAAAGGAGAAGACCTAGATCTAATTTGTCAAGGGACTATGCTCACGGTAGGCAAAAGGGTGAAACTAAACTACTAAAAGATCAAACAAAATGCAGCTAGATTTTTTATGATGCCCCTTCAAAGAGGGAGATGACGGCAAGTTGGTCAAAGACTTGACCAACAAGTAGGAGATCATTGAATGAACAGCCAATTCTCAAGGACCACATCTATATTTGCGAATGGGATATGTCAATGGTGGCCAAAGAGCTGAAACTAAACCATTAAGAGATCACACAAAATGCAACTACATTTTTTATGATGCCCCTCAAAACATGACAAGGAAGATGAATTCAAGGAAAAAATGCTTACTCCAAAGAAGCAGATTAAAACTCTTCACTACAAAACCTCAAAAGGAAAATAAACTAAAATTGAAATGCAAAAATACTAAAGGTAAAAGGAAACAAAATAAATAAACCTACTACAATGCTATTTATCCAAAGGGGTAGAAGCCAATGTGTACCTCGAGGTGGAATTAGCTATCTAGCATACTTCTCCATAGCAAGGGAAAAGGAAGGTAAATAAAAGGACAATTAAACAAGTAAGGTATTTACAATTGAATTTCAACTGCAACATCACAATAGCATTGCAATCACATCACTGAGGATCATGAAATGAGACAAAGAGTAACAACATTATTAAGAGGATGACGCAAAAGAAAATTGGATATGGAAGTATATGAAGATATAACTAAGCTTTTCACACTTAACATCCAATTCCTATTACCATTTACTTGCCCAATAACAATTCATTCCATGTTCTCTCTTTGATACACGCTAATGTATTACATAAACAATTTACATAATGTGACCATTGCTATAACGCCATAACACTGTGACACCACCCTTGCTGGCCACAACAATGACAAACATAGCTAAAAAGATCCCTTCCCAGCAGTCCAACGAGGATGTCCTAGAGGCTAGAGACTATTCCATTTTGTACAGCCTTCTCTAATGATGTGATACTGAAGATTCCTTTTACAGAATTTTATTGATCCTGAAAAGCTAAAGAGAATGTTGTACCCTGTACATCTTGTACTCTCTACCTGCATTCTGCACTTCTGATCTGTACCTGTGACCTGTACGTGAGATATGTACCAGAATCTTGTTCCAGTATCCTGTACCACAGCCACCTTGTCGTCTGCAACTGCTCAAGACTGTATCCTGTTGTGCATGTACCCAGCCATATCCCAAGCTATTCTGTTGTATATGCACCCAGCTCTACTCTAATCTGTATCCTTCTGTCAACATTTCCACTTACAACAATATTATTTGTGTTGGAATCAGGAAGTCTATAGGCCTTTGAAAAATCAATGAATTGAACAAATACTTACTTGTTGCCTATTTAGCTTTTTGTTTTGTATCACAATTATAAGCAGGGAGAACCAAAAATTATAAGGTATTTGATTGAAGATTCTCTATTGGGTGACACTTCTTCAGATGTCCTTCCTTAGAACTGCCTTAATTAGATTTCAATTCAATAAGGAAACAGAAGTGCTGGTTGCTTCCGCAATGAACCTGTTAGGCAGGCCTTTATCTTCAACATGTTCCTAGCAATTACCATCATGGTTCTATTATTTCATTTAGGCACCCCATTTTATTGAGTTTGAGGCATATATGGAAGAGTCAGCTACTTTTTATGCCTTGGTGCTTTGGTTATCTTTAAAAAATATCTTGAAACATATTCCACTATCACCTGTCCTCAGACTCTTCATCTTTTTGTCACTGTACTTTTCAGCTTCTGCCTTGAAGGCTTAAACTTGTGAACTGCTGCAGACATGGTCTTCATGAAACAAAGCCAAGTCTTCCTTGCGAAATCATTAGTGAAAGTGATGAAAGAGATTGCTCCTCAAACTGATTTTGTTTCATAGAATCACAAATGTCACTATAAATTAACGCAAGATCTGTGTTGCTCTAAATTTAGATATTTCAAAGCTATCCATCTTCTGCTTTCCAAAAACACAAGCTTCAGCTCTGATGCCATATTGTCAAATTGAATCACATCAGCATCATGTTATCATTGGAACTAAATCGCATAGATACTATGAAATGACCCCGACCCCCTCATATTTCCTCACAACTATCTCATTGCATTTATGTGAACATTTGTGAGAAGTTTGTGAGCAGTTGGGGTTGGTTTTTGGAGCAGCATTGAGGAGGTTGTTGGGCAATCTTTGGAGGAGAATTGATGAGTTGGTTTTTGGAGCAGCATTGGTTATGTGTTTTTGTTCTAATCTCTATATATTATATGTATTGGACAGTGCAGTTGGTGCCATTTTGATATAATAGATATATTCATGAGCATGCTTTGATCAAGTGTTGTCTTCTCTGTATTATTCTAATGCTTTGAGTTTGGAAACATGAATGAAAATCTTTTAAAATATGATTTTTCATTAAAATTAAATATTTAATGTACTTTTTACAAAGACCGGGTCATTGGAATCAACTAGTCCGAGTCGATACCGAGTCGGAGTTGACCCTCGGCCGGTTCCGAGACCGGGTCTTAGTTTTAAAACATTGGATCTAGCCAATTTTGGGAACAAAAGGGTCATCACAACAAATATGCACAACTGTGGTATCATTAAAAGAGATTATTTAATGTTTGTGCACAAAGCTATCAAAGAAACAATGATCCTCAGTAATCCTTAGTGACAAACAAGGAGCATCATCACAAAGTGTGCTAAAATAGTTTGTAATGGTAGCTAATACATGTAAAAATTACCTTACTGACTTTCTTGGAAGTTACCTAAATCAAATCCTGTTGGAACTCTCCTGCTACAGGAATACAAATACACATAAGAACCACTAAACTATATTTTCTAAAGCTTGTTTACCAAAACCCTAGTTGGTTATTAGAGCATGATAAAATTTATCGTCTGTCATATCTTCACTTGTATATATAGACTTCTGTGTATGCAAGTTCAGCCTTTTAGGATCTGAAACACCCATCAAACTTTAAAGTGCCTCAGCATATCATTGATCACAAAAAAAAAAGTTTGTGAACAGTTGAACAAATACGTGAATACACACTAAGAAACAAAATCTGCATGGCATGTTGGCAGAATATCGAATATAACAAAAATTATTATGCATTCAACCTTTATATATTATTTTTGAAGCCAGCCACAAATGAAAACATCTTTCATGTCCTCAATAATGGCGACTAAAGTAAAATGATGTTAATGAATGTCAGCAAAAAAAACATGTGTATAACATGTTCATGTATGTACAGCATCAAGGCCCAATGATGGACTTATCAACTAACTTATTCAATTATACCGTACAGGGCCCTAGATTTTGATTTGATGTTGGGATCTGGCACATCTGAAGTACCATCTAATTCAGCAATATAAATAGAATAATCTTCTAAAGAACCAAAAAATAAACTTTCCCAGAACAGCATAGATGAAACTTCTCCAACATTATACATAACAAGATACTACCCAACTTTTATGCCACTTTTCAGCACAATGCTTTTGCTGTTGCATTTTGACAAGGAGATACCTGGAGGAGTGCACAACCTTATAAAGAAGGGGCAGCCGTCACAATATAAGATATCTTCACCAATAACAGGTTGATAGCTATCTCACACAAGAAATAGAGATTAAATGATCCCTCCAACTTTTCGAATCGCTTATATCAAAACATTTGCATCTGCTTTAACCGATCAGCCCTCAGTGGGTCTGACTCTGTACATAACTTTTTGATAATCAAAATATGGATTATGAGATCGTGCGGCCAAAACAAACCAAAGAAATGTAAAGATTCCTAGACCACTTTTCCTGAAAATAAAGAATAAAAAAATAGCAGATTAGTTTCCAGCAGTTATAGTAACCTAAAAGACTTTGATAAATCAAATTTAGTAGTATAAATCAAACCTTTACATGAGTGCTGGGAAAAGCAGATGTTCGAAGCGTTTCCTGTACTTCACTTGACAATTTCTTTTTCGGCTTGCTCAGGATGAATGCAGCTTGATCAGGAGTTGCAGCAATAGAAGTTATTCGATAGCCACTGTCCCAGCGTCTGTGAATACCTTCACTTGGATAGAGAAAATCAAGCTCAACAGCCTGAACAGGTGCAACTAGTAGTTAATGAGAAATAATGGTTTATTAAAGAGATTCAGATTATAAAGCAAATAGCATGGCAAATGCAACCTGAACTTCTGTGAAGAATAAAAATAATGCTATCTAAGTTTTCAGAACAAAAAGATCACCTGATTTGAAAACCCTGCATTCCTTGACATAACCACACCCCACTGATTTCCAGCAGTTGCCATTGATGTCACATAAAATCCCTCTTTCCATTTCCTACTAATCCATTTAAATGGAAACGAATCGCTCACTTTATATGATTGTTGAGTATATTGTGTACCTAAGAAAAAACGGTGCATCATCAGATCACTACAAGGAAGTTTAGTAAACACTCAAAAGCCTCAGCATCAAAAGTATTTCCCAGAAGCACAAACATTACAGATATTACTCCAACAGTCCAGAGAAACAATCAATACCCCAATTGCAACAACATTGGTTGCTTTACTTTAGGAACTACTATGGCTAAATCAAACTCCAGCAAACATTTATGCTAGCTTCTATACTCTTTAACTTCGAGATATCTGGCTTCCAGAATCTATACTCTTAAACTTAAAAACATTAATGGCACAGAGATCTAATTTTAAGGTATTAGGACCATTTTTGTCGATGCATGCATTTCACTTCAACAATGTTCCCTGCTATGTTCAGGTTGTTTAGAAGTTAGAACGTTGTATAGGTTCTATCAAAGAAAGGTTATGCCCATTTAAAACCTGCATCATACATCCTCATATTTTTCTCTTTACTGTAACATCCTTTTCAGCCAAGATAGACCCTATGACATAAGAACAGTGCAATGATGATTTTGTCATTTAATTTGATCAGGGAAGTCAATCGACTAAAATGAATGCATAGTATACCGTGTCTAATTTATAACAATCCAGTGTTATTTGAACCATGTTTTTGCTGCAAAGTAAAATAGTAACACAAAATGGATAGTGTTGTGTTGTAAACAGCTAGAGATATAAAATTAGTATATGGTAGTAGACATGACCATATGCTTGAAACCCTATACTGTGATTGTAAATGGCATTTGCATGAAAACTGAACATACACAATGAACAAATAATCTATTGATGGTATGGGTGTTACAATATAAGAGCCCTTTGAATGAGGCCTTGTACAAAGTGAAAAATCCTTTGGTTGAGTCTGAGTCAAAGAAACAAGTTTGTGACCTAACACGTAGCATTTGAAGCCATGATCTTGCAAAATGCTCTCACATAGTGAACAATAGTACATTTATGGGACAATGTCCAAAACATGAAGGATAAATAGGTGAAATGATAATGAATATGTGTATTGCAATGAGCCTTGTGACAGTATATTTACATGCATCGACTGGTCACAAAGGTAAAGCATTTTGTCCCTTAGTTTATTATTATGTAATGTGTATTTATATATTTCATATTTGTCACATTGCCACTCCCTTCAAATATGCTTTGCCCTCAAAACATAATCTAGAAAACAATACATCTTTGTTCTAGCATGTAACTTTTTGACTTGATGCTCTGATTCTAATAGTGTCAGAGTTGGAAAAATGAAACCTTATGATCTTCGAAACACCAAACAGAACTGTTGCATTGTATGAAGACTGTTGTTTATATTCATATTGTTTTTGTAGTTGATCACGATGACTCTTGTGACTTGGATGATAATAAGGCATCCTTCTATCCCTTGTCTTGATTTTAGTGCTGGAACATTCACCGTGTGTCAATTCTAGTGATTTATCCATTAATAGCATTCCAACATAGATGTCATTATGATCTGTATTGGATCCTTTCTCCAAGGTTTGGATTTTTACATATGATGACTTCTGTATCTAAATTGGGACAGTCATTGCTTCTATAATCAATGAAACCTTGCTCATAAACTGTTATAACCTTTCTTGTTGTCACTTCTTGTTATTTACCTTCTTGATTTTTGCAACCAAGCTTTGTATATGGTTCCTTAAAGAAGAAATTTCTTCATCTTTGCTGTGGGTACCCCTACGAGAACTTTTCTCCTATTCATCTTCTTCCAACCGGCAAACAGCAGCCCCTGATAGCCACCTTATAGCCGATGTGATGTGCCACTTTATCTCCGCCACTTGCATCAATCATATGTTTCCTCGCCCATTTGTCAAGAGCGCATGTGGATCTCCTTATCATTGCTACCCAATATGTGGATCTCCTTATCATTGCTACCCCTTTGGCCCATGGCATATGGCTTCGAGATCCTTTTATCCCAATCTCATTCCATCATTACTCACATGCCACTTATTGATTAAAGGATGGTACCAAGGACTTGTTTTTCCCCTTAGGGGTTGGGAACACCTAATAGGATCGTTTATTAGCCACTCCTACATAGGGAGGTAACACTATTACGAGATCAAAGCCCCAAATTTGGAAGTGAAGCCCCACATGAAGTGTCAAATTGCCCTTGATTAACAAGCTTGGTTCACTTAGATGAACTAATGATTATTGTACCTAATGGTGAAGATGTTGCACTGGACATTGTGTGTGATTAGCAAGTGTTTCATCATAGGTTGAGCAACTTAACTAGGGCTCAAGTCCACTACAAGAGCAATATGACACCCCACAAGTGAAGCATTGAGAGCCATGGAACTCCTATCACTTACAGAGCATCATTCCATTCCATGGGAAGCTACAGCACCCCTACAGTTTGCGCTTTGCCCCACAGTATTAATAAGATAATGCACTTGGACCAACATGCCCCCAACCGGCTTAGCAATATACATGGGCTTTGGTAGTTGATATGAGTCCTAGATGAGGTTCGTCTCACTATTGAGACATGGGTCGGGATAGCACCATCATCTGAGCCCTCAACAATGGAGTAGAACCAACCTATTATATCACCAAGAGACCCATGAGACCCAATATTGCCCCAAACACAAAATTGGGGCCCGCAAGGTGATTTGCATGGAGATTAGGGACCAATCTCTAGATCATGACTTATGGAGCCATCTACACTCAACCTAACGCATGCCCTAAAAGGGTCTTCCTAGGCATGACGTCAGCATTTCCACCTCCTTTGTGGGTTAATTCTTATGTTTTGCATTAGTTATGAGGTTGGCTTGTAACCTCAATTAGTTTTGCCCGTCATTTTAAGAAGGGATTTTAGGCTAAATTAGAATTCATTAGACATGTATAAATAAGAGAGATCATTTGATCCTCTCATTATCATCACTTGGAGAAATCAAACCCCTAAAAAGAATTTGCACTTGTTTCTTTGTTGGCTATTGGAGTATCTTGGATGCATTATGATGTGTGGAAGTTATTTTGGATTGTCTTTGGAGCTATTTCTTTGATTAATGGATGGATATACTACATGTTATCTTGTACGAGCCTATCGTTCAAGATTTTCATGTTATCTTGTCTAATGTATGGAATTGTTGCTCTAATTATGCCAATTTGTACCCTAATTTGTTGAAAATTAGTTTTAAAGGCTATCTAGTTGAGAATTGTATATGCTACTCACTGTATAACATGTAATGAATGTTCCTGGTGGAAAAATTCTTACAACTCTCCATTAAACTCCTTTATCATTGAAGGGATAACTATTGGAATTTTGATACCTAGGGCATCAAATTTCGACCTCCTTACGACCAATTAGGCTTCTCTAGAGCATCCTTGACTCCATGTGCCCAAAGGACAAGGCACTAGTCCAAGTATCTGGTGATCAACCTTAAACTTTCTCCATAACTTTCTCCTCTCAAATTCAGTCCTTTTAAGGCTAGGGTGAAAATCCAGGGCTTAGGGCGAAATTTTAGGGAGGAGGATTTTTGGTGATTTGAGAACCTAAACATCAAAAGATAGGTCTAGGCTACCTAACCTATCAATTTGGTGGGCATCCACTCACATTTCATCCATCAAAACTCTTGCCCTAGGTGTTGCCCTAAGAGGGAAACCCTAGTTATTCTTCCTCAACTTAGGGGAAACCCTAGATCATAAGAAGCATTTTTTCCTAATTTCCTTGACCTTGGGAACTCTTAGACCTAAGCAAAATCAAAAAACCCTAGGCCTTGTGCATTTTCTTTCTAGATCTCTCATAGAAACTGTATTGCTTCTTGAAGCCTCATACCTAATTGGGTCTTTCTGAAGAGATTCTAGCATATTACCTTATACCCTAACCTTAGAATATCTTGCATAAAGTGATCCTATCCTACTGGGAATCCTCCCATCGGTGAAAATCTGTAAAGAGCAAGGGGTTTTGGCTAAGGTGACATTGGGCCTCTACCCCATTGTTAGCACTTTGTCTAGCTTTTGTCTTGTATGGTTTCCCTCTCCAAGGCCTGTAGATTTTGTGGTAACGTTTCACTCACAATTCCTCGTCAAATTTATTCTTGAGATCTGGATAAAGTAAATTAACCAGGCAACCTCGCTAACCTCTCTTCAATTGGTTGGACATATTTATGATTTGGTTGTGGAGTAATATTTTATTATTGAGGTCTAACCACTCTTAGGACATTCTCTTAGGGCACACTTCATTGGAGAGTACTTTATTATTTGTGGGTGGTTGAGGTAGTTACATGGCACACTTTTCTAAGGCACACCCCTCCTCGGTGCTCTCTCATCCTTATTGCATGGATATTTTAGATACACTTGTCATCATTTGACCTTCATTGGAGAAGGCCCTCACCTCTTAACTTGGCATATATATTATTTTATTGGAGGTGGCTATGGAGAAGTTTTACAGAGAAGAATATGGCATACTTGGAAGGCCACGCATGTGGATTTTGCATGCACCTACTTGGTCCTACTACTATTTTTGAGCATATTCTTGAAGGGCACACTTTTGGAAACACTTCTCCCTATCCTTGGAGATAAATATTTTATTATTTCATGGAGTTTTGATATGGTCAAAACCCTAATCTGCCCTTACCTCCTTCAATTTGTATTCTACAGGTGGTCCAATTGCTATTTTTGGGTTTTTACTACTTCATTTCTTCTGAAGCACTCTATCTACTTAGCATCTTGCACATTCATACATGGAGTTGGTTGCCTTGTGATTCACACATGTAGATTGGTTACATGCATCTTGTGGATCACTTGCTATTTTTGGAGGTTGGATATGGAGCATTCTCGTAGGTGAAATATGTATTGTTTTATCTCTCATGCACCTTCGAGGGTGCTCTTTGTGAGCTCTTCTAGGTGGACCCTTGAGCACATCCTCCTAGGTTTAACATTATTTTATTATATTTTACACGCATCTATCGCAAAGGGAAAATTTCTCGTGGACATCTCATATGTTGACATAGTTATCATGCCTATTTTTAGTTGTACACCCTCTCGCAAAGACTTTGGATGCAACTTTTTTTCTATTTTTGGAGTGCCAATTGTCCCTAAGAGGGTTGTGTCCATATGTGACATGGTCAACCATAGATTGAGGAGTTCTAACTACTCCAATATTCTACTATTTGTTGACTTGTCGTGAGATTAGAAGGATAATATTTTTTATTGTATGAGATAAGAGACTCACTTTATAAAGAAGAGCTCTCTCACACAAAGTGCCCTCCACCACCACCCCTAAGCCTTGCATTCAGAACTCATGGGCACAGGTAGCAATCAACCTGAGTAAAAACAAGGTCATTATCTTCAATGCATTGAAGAAGATTCTCTCTAATCACCGCTTCTTTTTCAAAGGTGAAGAGATTGAGAGCATCACCACATACTTATTTGGGTGTTGTAACCAACATTAGTGGGTTGTGTGTGATCTTGTGGTCCCACATTTTATGGGTTTGGGAACATCTAATCTAAGGACCTGACTCCTATATAATTAAGGCTTTGCCTCATTTGTAAATCCTCATGTGAGAGACGCTTTATGCTATTCATTGGTTTATTTGGGTGTGAAGGTTACCTGCCAAATCTTGTGTTCTGGGTTATTCATGTGTTCATTGTGTGCAGACTCTACTTTCCTAATGGTTGTAGGATTCTATACTTTTAAAAACGGATCCATGCCTTTGTAAATTTGGCATGGATTCAAATGTGTTCTAAAACAAGAAAATGTTTGGGGGCACATGTTCATCATTGATTATAAATAAGGTGGATCACCTAATTATTTATACTTGTGGAAGTGCTCTGTAAAAGTTATCCCTGAATTGTAGGTGTGTTAAAAACGCTTTCCATTTACAACCAAAATAAATAAATAAATCTCCAAAACACTACCTAATAGTTAGTACATTTAGGCATATGAACAGATAATCGAATGCATACTAGTTCCATGTCTTTCAACTTAAAAATTACAGCCATAAAACACAAAGATTGAAATAAAAAATGGAATACCTTTAGACATAACAACAAAAGAGCTTCCATTTAAGGCACCACTAAAGGCAGTGATATAATAATTCTTTTCCCAGTGTTCCATTATCCATTCCTGATACAGTCATCACAAATATTGGGTTATATTCTCAGATTGAACCAATGCCACCACCAGCCTTTCAACAGAAACATAGAAACAAGTAGTTTGAATATGTAAATGACAAAAAAACAACTAACCTTGTGCAAAAAAGCATTTGAAAGTTTGTAAACCTGAGCAGTGAAACTCGTTCCTGCATCCATAACAACAGTCCATAGATTTTCCATTGATGCAACACAACCTATAAACAAGCCATCATTATTTCCCTTTTCAACATGTTGGTGCAGTCGAGAGTCCACCACGTTATAATGATATCTGGCACATCAGAATAGGTAAGAGTGAACATTTATGCACTATGGATTAATCAGTTACCAATCATCGGAATATTCAGTATTAGAAGTTCATGTAATATTAGCATAATGTTAGAACCCCAAAAGGGGTTACTCAAAAATTAATAATATTAGAAGCCATCAAAAATTCTAAATAGAAGCTAGCAAGATTAAATCCCTGGCATTCAATTCAATATAGAAAAAATTGTTTTACCTCTGTTTCATAGGCCGACGAGCATCATAAATAGAAATCCACTGTGTTGCTGGTGCTCCAAGTCGAACTTTCTTCATAGGTTGTTCATCCTCATCCACATCAATCACAATTCTTCCACGCTTCTGCCCAACCTATAATAAAATCAATATCGATCCAACTTTTCAAATGTTGCTTAGGCTTCCCAAGAGAGACTTGCCAAAACGGAGCACAAAGAAAGGCAAGCAAAACAGACAAAAATGAAAATCATTATAAAAGGCCTTGCACTTGCATTTTCACAAACTCGATATGCAAACTAAGTTAAAATCTCAATCACATTCCAGGTTTAAAACCCTAAACAAAATGTATTCAATACCTTCTGAGCTCCATCTGTGTTGAGTGGCCTCATTGATGGATTTGACCCCAAAATGCCATCAAAAAGGGTTATAAGCTTTAAATAATTTGGTTCTTCATCAAATTTCATATTGACAACCGCTTCAAGAAATTTTTTGAAAGGAGGTGGGCAGAGACAACACATTGTTTCTGGTGAAGTTGCCATCTTACTTTTACAAACAAGAAAACCTTTGGTGTCACCCTGCAAAAGAAAGAATGAGAGAAATTATACTCCTTACAACTACATAACAGAGGACCTTATCTTGAAAACATGAATATCAAAACACTAAATTCTTAAATTACCTGGTAACCTTGCCAAGGTAACCTGCCTCGAAGAAGGAATATCAAGGTGTATGCCAATGACTCAAGGTCATCTCTTCTACTTCCTGTTCTACCTAGGTGGGCATGGACACTTGCATACCGTACAGTTCCCCTGATCACTAACAGAATGTTAGTTCTTATTTGAGAGGAAACAGAATTAAAACTAAATTTACCATCATAGAATTCACAAGTGCAAACACTAACCTGAAAATGTCTGGCCTCTGGTCATAGTCAACATGCTTACCCGTCGACACATCCTTCCATCTTGAAGCTGGATAACAAAGGTACATTAGTGGTGTACATAGAAATAATATGGGATTATGATTAATTATGTATAGAACAAATTAACAATAGTCCTTTGTTCAGTTTTTGTTTCTCTACTTCTGAATTATCCAAAAATAATATTGATCTTTTATTTGGCGATGCATAGTCCTGCAGCATATTTAATTAAATTCAAATTATTTGGCCAGTTGTTTAGAGTGATAAATTGAGAGATTTGCATGGATGAACTAGAATAATTTTTAATAGAGAGCAAAATATCATATAAATTGAAAGTCCTCAGCTAAAATGATCGTAAGCCTTATAGGAGTCGGTCAGTCACATGTTCAACTCCATTCCTCTCTCTGATTTATAACTAGATCAAACAAGAGTTATGATGGTACGGAAATAAAATGATGTCTACAACATGCTTTATCCTTCAGACATGATTATTCTTATATGCTGAGTTCTACCTGGAAACTCCTTTATCCTTATTAATATATGTTTTGAAAAATATTCAAAGCAGCGGTGTAATCCTCAAAAATAAGTAAAAGCATAAAGAGTGTTTTAAGGTGTTACAGAACAACACTATATGTGTGAACACAAAAACCCCAAGCCTGCTACAAAAAAGAAACATCATGAATCCCCATGTTGATTATTAAATATCAATTAATGAAATTTAAACAAAAAAACGTAATGCATAAAACCATATATAAGGAATCTCACTATTGCCAATCAATGTTGCAGTTTCTCTGCATACTTCTGAAAATAAATTGATAAAAATTTAAAAGACAGACATTTAATGCAGTTTAATGTCATTTTGAAATCATGTAATCAAAAAGGGGTATGAATTACAAGAAGCATTTCCTAAGACAGCCATGTGAAGCTATATAATAAAATTATTATGTTTAAGACTCTAAAGTAAATTAAATAAAACTTACCCAAACCAAGATCTACCAAAAACAGTTTTTTCTCGTCAGAGGTACCAGGCGGTCCTAGTAGGAAATTTTCTGGCTTAATATCTCCATGGACAAATCTAGAAAAGAAAATTTAAAAAACTATTAGTATTTAGGTAATGAAATGAATTACTCCAATAAGACACAGAATCTACCTCAAAGCATACCCTTTAAGGTGCAGCTTTTCCAATATTGATAATGCCTCCACTGCAATGCACGCAACCATCTGAGGAGACATCCTATCTCAAATATCCATTGGCAATCACAATTACAGCAACAATTAATTAGAACATGTCGTATAGGCCACGTTAACACATTAAAACAATAAAAGAATAATGATTTCTTACACTTGACCAGCATTATTCCAAACATCCCAAAGACTAGGCCCCAACATATCCATAACCTGTAAAATTTGGAAAAGATATTACCATGGATAACAAAAAACAATAAACAAGATGTTCAGGAAAAATGCTGTGCCATGGACAAAAAAATGGAATCAATGCAGTATTACCACTAATATGCTCCAACATACCAGAATATAGTAATCTCCCTGTCGCCCCTTATAATGAACTCGAGGCAACCCATGAGTTCCACTAAGCATACTGTCGAGACACAATAAATACATATAAATAACCATACCCAGTAAAATGAACACTGGAGCAAAGAACATAATAAATCAAACAGCAAAGGGTAAGAAAGATATTTACTTGTAGACTTCCCACTCATAAGGTGGACCATTGATACAGCTTTTATTGCGATGCTCAAACTTTAAAGCAACCTACACATAAAACAATACATCTTTTTTAAGAAACCACTCTAGCTCAAAACAAGAACTTCTTCAAAATTCACAAGAATGCTAATATCATCCACGTAGTCTATGTGTTTACAAGCTTTTAGTTGCCATTAGGCAATCCCTACCTCCAAAGCATTCGCTCCTGTACGATCTGTGCTTCCACATAATCTGCGCCCGACATAAACTTGACCATATCCACCATTACCTAATTTTTTATCAACTTTATAAACTGGCGAATTACTGACCTGAACCTGCATAGAACAATATTTGCACCATAAGTACTGAAATTATCAGCTCCCTGTCAACGAGTCCTTTTTAATAAATATAGCATAAAAGTCAACTTCAATATCCCAGGTCAACGGTCTCCATCCCCTAAGAAGTCCTTATCATTTAAGAATGTCTTAGATGAGTTACAGCATTTGACTCTGTGTTCAGCAATCAAGAAATCACCAAAACTTCACCCATGAAAAGGAAAATTTTGTTCAAATAAATTTTCTATAAAGCATTGTGTTTTTTGATAACATTCAAAAGCAAATACATTAATACAATAGCTCAATCATGCAGGTTGATAGACATTTATAATTAAGTACAACCAAATACATAGAATCAAAATCCAGCCAAAAATGGTTGAAATATGGACTATGTTCCACTAAAGCAGGAGCAGGGAGGCGAACAAAGGGGTTTGTGAGCACTGGGAGCACCCCCAAATTTTAGGGAAGTTCAGGGGGACATCAAAGCTCCTGGCATAGGGGTCCCCGTCTCTAAAATTATAAAAATAATATCCCAACAATAATAAATCACCCCATGCAAATTCATCATTGTGCAATCCAGTGGAAACACTATAATCCTGCCAATCCTAAAATCCTTAAACTGTTGATTCTGCTGAATTTTGAATGGGATGTGCTTATATTTTCTCTATATGAAGTCAGATGAGGTTGGAACCACACTCTGAAAAATCCTGAAACAACTAATGGTACTTAAATTTACTTTAAGAATTTAATATTACAGTTAATTACCGGGGTCTCAGACTCCTCAAAGCTCCAACCTCGTCTTTGTTCTATCTTCATAGGTTGTTGGACCCCCACCTTCACAGGTGGTCCCCAGAGCATGGGAAACATGGGGGGCACACCCCCCAATCCAGAGCATGGAAACGTGGGGGCACACCCCCCTGTGGAACACTGAATATGGATCCTCAGCAAACAATATAAATTTGGCAAGCTAGAAAAATAGGTATTGTTTACCTACGTTGAGGCAGACATTCAAATATATTGATTCGTAAAGTTTCCTTAAAAATTTAAACACCTAAAATACAACAAAATAAATAGTATGAATGTTAAAGCTCGAAAACAATTTCCATTATTTTAACCAAGATTATAAAAAATGCAAACAAACTGCTTTGAAATTTCCCATGAAGTTATACCCTTTTTTTATTACCTAAGAACACTGAAATCATATTACATCATTTAGATATACAACTGAGATAGAATATTATTATTGAATAAGTTCCAGTAAAAGACGTGTGAGAAGTTTCTCTGAAAGAAGGGAAACGAAAATGCTTTGCATTATGCTATGTAACCTTCTTATATCAATAGATGGTTCGATTTTTCTGCGGAAAAAAAAAGACGTGTGAGATTTTAATGCCATCCTCCCTCGTCTCAAGTACATACCCCAGTAGCATTGAAGTAGCAGTAATCTTTGATTTGAATTAAAATCCCCACCAAGGATATGCTACCGTCATTTTGATAGGTTTGCATTTAAGGAGACATTACAAAGACAACAATGCTAAGCAAGAAGGGCCACATAGCACACAGGCACTGTAGGAGCTCCAATTGATAATTTAGACATCTAGTTTAACTCCATGTCCATGTCCAAACAAATGAGCTGACACAAATCTAGACATGAACATTCAAGATAGCTTATTTTTTGCCAAAAAAAATAATTGTGCTTGTGAAACTGAAGATTCAAATATAACTCCATGTTTATTAGGAACCAGTTGTGGCTTTAGAGGCTAAAAGGTCTGTACCAGCGACTTTCGAATTTACAACCATCGTGATCTATTGATTTATGATTGGACTCAGTGTGTTTCCAGTGACCTAGGAGACATAAAATTCCCTTATCCAAATAGATCAAATAAATTCCTCCAAAGGGATGGGTCAGGGAGGAGAGAAGCGAACAGTAATATTCAAATCTTCGTGAGTCCAAAGTGTGCCCATTAACTCCTATGCCCTTCAAATCTTATGTTTATTCGCATAGTGTGCCCAACAACCATATTTTTATTTTTTACAGCAAATTGACTTTTTCCGAAGTTACCATGAATAATAAAAATGAAAACTACGAATCAGAAACCAAACAAAAAATAAACTTAACAAAAAAAAAAAACTTAAAAGACCAAATGAAGGGCATAGAAGTTACGTACCCTCTGGGGAAGTGGAGCACTGCATGATTCATCCTCGCCTGATAGCTTCTTCTTTCCTTCCATTTTTTCGGTGTTCTGATCAAAACCCTCTTCTTTAATTCCTCCTAATCTCAAACCCTCTTCTTTATTTCTTCCTAATTTCAAACCCTCTTCTCCGTTTATTTCAAAATTTAAATCTAAGCGAGACTTCACTCGAATTTTCAATTTAGCCTTTATCTTTGTATGACCCCGTTCTTCTCCAGAACCAGGGGCGAAAGAAATGTCTCGAGAGCCTTCTACTGGTTTCAATCGACAGACTACTCTTCGCAGCTCTGGCATGCTTGATTATTCCACGCAATGCAATGGATATATTTTAAAGGCGGCATAAATGAATCCAATTTACCTCCTTTGGATCTTTATAGGGCAAAGGGTAGCGCGCTAATGGATTATTTGCAGGTCAATGTGGCCATGAGGGGACCCGTATTTCAAACTCTCAGAGCAATCCTAAACCAACACCGATCGAAAGGAAAAAATGTATATCCCGTTCATTCTCGCGGGGGCATGGGTTGTTGTGTTCCGCCCACTTGGTGATTTCCGGGCCCATGTGACCATGCGGGGAAGGGCTTTTACCATCTTGGAAGCTTTGATAGAGTGCATACAAGGTTCGGGGCCGGGGTGCTCTCAGCTCGCCCAGCATCTTGACCAGATAAATTTGTTGTGTTTTGACTTTGGAGTTTTAATAGTTATTTTCCTCGGAGTTTATGTTTTCTTGGGAGGAAATGATTATTTCTTTGGAGAGTTTGGAGAACATGACTCTCCTATGTCATTCATGAGTGGCACCTTAGTGACAGTCTATTTTTAAATAATTTTTAATTAGGTTCACCCTTATGTCATTTGTATTGATTAACATAATGAGATGAAACTTTGGTGAGGGCTACTTTTAAATAATTTTAAAAATGGATTTATTTGTCTTTTTATCTTTATGTATTAATGGTGTAATGCTTTTATTTTTTATATTTTTTTAATTTTATATTTACTATATTATTTTTTTTTATAAAAAATCGAAGTATCACTTTCTTAGTTATATGTGGGATTTTGTTATTATAATTTGAATAAAAATGTATTAGTTATTAAATATAAAGGTGACAATTTCCCTAACTTATCGATATATTATAATTTGAGTTAGGTGTGGGTCTTTTAATTATATATGTATGATTTTGTTATGGTAATTTGAATATATTAGTTATTAATTATGTGGGTCTAATGGTTAAGAGCTTGTGTTTCTTCCTAAGAGGTCACAGGTTCAAAACCATAGGGGGTAGAGTATGTATGTCTTTGTAGACTTAGCAGTTAAATCGTTGCACGGAGGTGGGTCCCTTGTCCCACAAACAAGGGGGTCTCATACACCAATTTGGTGGGTCCCTTGTCCCACAAACAAGGGGTCTCATACACCAATTTGGTTGTCTGGCTGTGACCTTAAAAATGGATATATTATTATTATTATTATATGAAGTAAATTGTATGTAAAAGTATTGAATTAATAATTTTGGACTTATTAAATTGGATTTCTTGGCCTTGTGACCTTAAAAATGGATATTATTATTTTATTATTATGAAGTTAATGTATATGTAAAAGTATTGATATAATAATTTGGACTTATTTAAATTTGGATTTATCAAGTACCGAGAAAGATTAAATCTAAAAATAGATTATAATTTACATGAATATTATAGGTGAATACCATAAAGTTATTTTTATTTTAACATTGTCTTTTTCACCAACTAAAAATGTTTTCACGTTCTTAATTTTATTTTTTATTTTTTTTTTTATGTAATTTGACTGAGTCAAAATGTTTACAGGACAAGACATTACAACATCTCTTTGATACTTGGCTTGACAATAGAGACAATCTATTGTCATGACTCGCAACGCACTTTTTAAATAATCATCTTAAACATTCCTATTAAATTCAAAACCCTTTAAAAGTTCTTCACATGTTTTTATCAAAAACCATCCATGGAGCCATATCCGCTCAACATACTCAAGCCCCACTTTCTCATAATATTTTTGCACTGAGATAGTTCCCATATGAATATTCATTTGATAAATCAATGGAATGGTCACCCCAATCCCTTTTTGCATTTGTAATCCCACTCAAAAGATGGCCAATGTTGATTGAGCAAGGAATCAAATGTTATTGACATATGATTTTGTGAAAATCAATATGCTCCCTTCAAAGAGATGCCTATTAGTGAAGGGCATGTCCAAGTTTATACAATGTTAATCCCCCCCCTCCCCCACGCGGGTGTTAACCCTGAACCCCTTATTAACCCCTAGTATTGAGTTATTGCATTTCTTTTGTTATATTGTTATGTAGGTCAAAACCTTTCATTGTACCCTTTCATTATAACTGTCTCATTTGTCTCCTATATACATACTAAGGAGACCTAGAGTTAGAATCATCATCTCTTGTCAAGGCTCCACTCTTGAAGTGAATTGTACTTGTTGGCTTCTTATCATTTTTAAGGTGCATGGTTCATAACATCTTGTAACAGAGCATACAAACCTAGGGTTTGGTTGATTTAAATGAGGCATCATGGAATTTTTGCTATAACCTTCTTCTTGAAAGCTTCGGGTCATGAAATTTTGAGAAAATTGAGAAATGATCCTGAAGTACATCTGCTCAAAATTTTAGATGTTGGTTCACTATACTTTCACAGTTATAACTTATGGAAGTTAGGGTTTGTGAATGATCTTGATATCAATTTCAAATGAGTAATATTCAATTTTTCAGTATAAATTTTGTTCTTCACTTCAAGCCATGCAATTATGTAATGATTAAGGAAGGATCTCGAAGTAAATCTCATCAAAATGTTAATTTTTGGTATTTTATAGTTTCAAAGATATACCTTGTGGAAGTTTGTAAATGGTCCTAAAATGAGTCTCAAATGAGTGATCTTGACATTTTCACTACAATCTTTTTTCTCGAGCACTTCAAACCATGAATTTTTTAAGAGACTCTGGAGAGATCTGAGGGTATATCTAGTAAAAATGTTAGATTTTGGTTTGTTACAATTTTAGAGATATACCTCGTGGAAGTTAGGGTTTGTGAATAGTCCTAAAATTAGTTTTAAATGAGTTGTCTTGGAATTGTTGTTGTAGCTTTCTCCCAGAGAAGTATCAAACTGTAAAATTTTCAAGGATATGAGGAGATATACTGAGATACCTCAGGTAAGAATCATATTGAAAAATTGGACATGTGGCATGCTACACAAGTTCGCTTGTGGGAAGAGGCCAAAAATCAGTAAGTCTTGGGAAAGTTACCATGACCCTCACTTGGCATGCCAAATTTCGGTCAAACTTGCAGATTTACAAAGTAGACATATGAGAGTACTACAAGCTCAAATTTTAGATTCAAGAGGGCTCAAATTTTATAGATATATCAAGACAAATGTCAACCATCTAGATAGCCTACAAATTTGGGTTTTGAAATGTATGTAACTTTTGATTGAAAGCTCTATTTTTGGTGATTCAAAATTTGTGTTAATGAGGAAAAAGAGAAGCATTATTATTTACATAAACGTCTCCTAAGGGTGCTTCAAAAGTTATTTCACCACTCAAACCTCTAAAAATTTCATCCATGACTCACGAAGAAACCAGTACCAAGTAGCCAAGTTTGAAAGTCAAATGTCATAAGTCCAAGGATTAGTATAAAATATAGAACAAAAGATGGAGGAAAATAAGAAATACAAAAATCCATGAATTTCATGGAAAAGCTTCTTTTGGAGAGGCTTCTTTAAAGAGATATGGAGATCTAAGGAAGTCTTGAAAATAAGGAGAATAATGATGTCAGGACCCAATCATATATGCAGAGTATTTTATCACAATTAGATAACACAAATATTGAATCACAAAATCATGATTTTAATCACCTCGAGATCCATGAATTCAATACGGCACCAATGAACTACTTAATTTCAAAGATCAATATGAGGAAGTATGATGGTAACAATCATATAACATGGATATTCCAAATTAAACAATAATTTGATCTATAAAGTGACAGCCTTACAAAAGGTAAATATGGCATCCATGTATTTAGAATAAGATCGAGTTGTATGGTATCAATGGCTTTGAGAAAGTAAAAGGGATTATATTATATCTTGATCCATTTTTACTGAGGAATTGATAACACATTATCGGGATATTGAGAGCAATACATTCTTTTGTCAATCGGAAAATCTTTAGTAAACGGGTCCAATTATAGAGCACATTCAACAATTCCAAAAGTTGAGTCTCAGGGTAAAGAACATTTCAAAGAATAATTTGTTAGGCCTATTTATGGGAAGTTTAAGGGAAAACATCAACCATGAGATGCATCTCTTTGAACCTAAATCCCTAAAGCATGCTTTTAGTTTGGCAAGGAAAGTTGAAAATAAAAATATGGCTACTAGAAGAGTGATCACTAATAACTATATAGATGATCATCCCCCCTCTCCTAACCTCACTCAATTAACAAGGTCAACACATGAAAAAATGGATGAAAGAAGCAAGAAGGATTATGTTTCAATTGAAATAGTAAGTATAGTAAGGGACATAAATGTAGTGAGAATAAATTATTCTACATAGATTATGAAGATCAAGAAGATCAAGAATTGGAACCGCCATAGGATCCAAAGCTAAAAGAGACTACTCCAACAATATCTTGTCATGCATTGGTTGCCATCAATAGTCCATAAACCCTCAAGGTAGAAGGATATAACAAAGAGCAAAAGGTAATAGTGTTGATTGATTCTAGTAGTACTCATAACTTCATCAATTACAATTTGGCAAATCTTCTCAGTTGCTTTGTATTGTAGCACCATAATTTCAAACAATGATTGTTGATGGAAGTACAATAAATTGTTCAACGAAGTGTTGTAGTATTAAGTTGAATATGGGGGAGTATTTATTGGATAGCCCCATGATTGCAATCCAAATGGGTGGTGTTGATGTTTTATTAAGGATCTAATTACAAACATTATGAACAATGGCCCATAATTTTCAAAATCTTTTCATGAGTTTTCCTTAAAAGGCAAGGAAATTGAACTTAGGGGTATCCAAGGGAAACCCTCTAAAGTGATAATCTCTAATAGCATGGCAAAAGTAATCAAAGAGGGACAATGTGGTGTAGTTGCACAATTGTGCTCATTAGATGTTTAAAACATCTATATGCTTTGCTCTAGTGGATCTCAGAAAAGTTATCACTTTGCAACCTACTCAAGATCATGACCATGTTATTCATTTGCAACCTAGAGGCATACAATCTAACATTGGGCCTTGGATGTAACCATAAGAACAAAAAAGTGAGAGTAAATATATGATTCAAGAAGAGGCTAGCATCATTCAACCTAACCAAATTGCTTTCTCTGCACCAATGATGATGGTTACAAAAAAGGATGGTTTATGACATATGCATTTAGATAAATTAACATTGAAGTTTATGGCCCTTATAAGATGTTGTAGAGGATTGGAAATATGGCTTACAAATTGGAGTTGCCTCCTCCAAATGCACATCTAGTCTTCAAAGTTTCTTGCTTAAAGAAGGTAATAACTAACAATATCCCAATCTAAGCTATTTTACCATAGATTAATGAAGAAGGGAAAATCACTATAACACAAACTTATGGAACATTGTATGATATCGTTGAGGTGTTTGACATTTTGGGTGAACACTTTACCCATCCTCAAGTAAAAAAAGCTCAAATGATGAATTGAAGTGTGACAAACCAAGTATAAAGGGCAAAAATAAATCAAAAAAATGAAAATGATCATTAGAGAGATGAAAAGGAATGTGAATATTTATTATTTTTTTCCAAGGAAAATAATCGTAATTTCATTCATTCAAAGAAATAATCATTTAGAAGGAATTCCACCTTGCTAAGAGATGCAATCTAGTAGAATGTGAAGCAAAAAATAGCTACAAAATAAGTCATTGTACTAGAATCGTATGTCCTTTCTGCCCAAGTAAGACTGTCCCTATATGGCATGTGGTAAAAGTTAGATTAGTTTTTGTCTCGCTACTCCTCAATCCACCAAAGACCTTGTTCCATTACCATCCCATCTTTTGAGGAACAATATGCTAGCTTGTTTTGTTCCCTGTAGATGTGAGAACATGAAAAAAGAAATTAAAAGAGTCCTTGATCCTCATTATTTCTTCCATTATAGGCAAAAGTAAAATGTTTATGCAAGCTTGTGTTTTGTTGAGTCACTTAATTATTAACATAGAATCCCCCTATACTTGAATCTATGTGCAACCTTTTTCTAAAGCGAAGAGCAACATGTTTTTGCAAGCTAGTATTTATGCCTAATTATTTGTCCATGAACAAAGACTCAATTTTACTTAAAAGAAGTGAGATTCTGAGAGGAGGATAATGAACCCTCCTCTGCTCCTCTGCCTAGAGTTACTTGAGGTTCCATCAAAATAAGCCCATGACTTGAAGCAATCAGGGTTATTTACTATTATCACTGTTGTTGGGGTTGTTGTGAACATTGATGAATTATAATTATAATTATAACAATAATAAGATTAAGTTAAGAATGATTAGGAAGAACATTGAGGAACGTCAAATTAAAATAAGAGATAACATGAGCAATTAAAATTGTTTGGTGAATAATAGAAAATAGAATCAAATTAAATTGGTGTTCGAATAAATATTTCTATTAAATATAAAAATAAAATTTAAAATGCAAAATAGTATTAATTAAAATATTAGATTAGTAATATATAATTAAAGTAGAGTTAAATTTAGAGTTATAGATTTTAATAGTGTAGAATTGCAGTAGAAATTGTTAGAATTTAAAAAATATATTATTCAATAACAAAAGAGTATTGGTCAAATTAGGATATAAATAAATATTAAATTAGTGTTAAAATAAACTAAAATGGATTGAAATAGAATTAAAAATTAGATTTTTAAGATAGAAATAGAATGAAAAGAATAATCAATAATGAAAAAGAAAGGGAAGGCATTAAGAGGATCAAAAAATATTAGGTAGGTAGGTAAACTCATAGCAAATATAGGTGAAATTAAATTAGGGTTAGAGTTAACTGCTCATAATATAATTAAAATATTAAAAATAAGAAAATAGTAGATTAGTTTAAGAGAAGAAATTAGATAGGATGAGTAACATTAGAAAAGGAGGGCGCAAGGGGGGTTGGAACAAGGTACAAATAAGGACCAAAGAAGATCAGGGGAATTGTTGGGTTGTGTTATATTCTTTCCACGACTAACCTACGTAGTGAACGGTGGGTTAGAGGGGGGGGGGGGGGGGAGCCCCCCCTTCGTTGCGCCGTGCGCAGGCGGGGGGTCCAAGGGGGCGGCGCATCCCCCCCCTGTCCGCGGGATTTGAGGGGGGCCGGTAGCCCCCTCTTACGGGCGTTCGGGCAGCACCCTGAGAAATTTTTTTTTTGGACCCCCTATTATTAGGTTGGTCAAACCTACTATGGTTTTCGGTCCATTGGTTTTGGACGCGATGGTTTCGGTCCATTGGGTTTTGGACGCGATGATTTTCGGTCCATGGTATTGGATGCTTCGGCATGTATAAATATGTATTGTAACATTGAAAGGAATATAATGAAAAATCAAGCTGGTAGTCGCGGTTTTGAGATCCAGTGGGAAATCTCTGTGCATATGTGTTTTATGTGTTATGCTCTCGCATTTTTATTTTTCCTGTGAGTTAGAATTCGTATGCAGGTAATTTTTGTACGAGGTTAAAACCTACAGGAATGACGAATGCGAAAGGGTACTAAAGATGGGTAGAACTAACATCAGTGTTAGGGGGATTGGGTTTATAGGACAAAAAATGGATAGTGGATTTCCAAGAATGGCTTAGCTTATACTCATCTTCCCCATTAAAGTTGTTAGGGTGCTTTTCAATTTCTAAAACTTCTATGATGAAACATTGTGAGTGGAAGGGGGCAAAGGCCAATATTTTGGTTTTATCAAAACAAATTAAATGTTTGGTATTGTGGGAGTGTTCAATGATGACAGATTTAGTAATTCAATTATGGTAGTTCTCAACCATATGTTCTTTAAGGCGAGCTTTGAAGGATCTCCTAGTTTGTCCTGTGCAAGACATTACACATGAGCAAGGGATCTCATAGACTACAAGGCTAAGCATAGGGTCATTCTTATTTTTGGTGGATCTGAAGAGTTATTTAAGGGTTGGGATTGAATAAGGTTTTGTAGGTTTTAACCCTGTACAGAAATTACCTGCATACGAATTATAAATCACATAAAAATAAACAATGCGAGAGCATAACACATAAAAACACATATGCATAGAGATTTCACTTGGATCCCAAAACCGGGACTACCAGCTTGATTTTTCAGTATGTTCCTTTCAATGTTACAATACATATTTATACATGCCAAAGCATCAAATACCATGGACCAAAAACCATCGCGTCCAATACCATGGACCAAAAAACCATCGCATCCAAAAAACATGTGCGAATATCATGCACAAAACCATAGGTGGGTCCGCCCAACCTAACATAGGGTCCAAAACCAAAATTTTCCAGGGCGGTGCCCCGGACCCCATAAAGTGGGGTTACGGGTACCCCTCAAACCCCCTGTTAACTATGTGGAAAGAATATAACACAACCCAACAATCTCCCACTTGTTGTTTTCTTTCCACAAGGGGCCACAGGAGAGCTTAGTCCTTTTTCCAGCCCTGAAACACCCATTTATTCTCTACACCAAGAGAACTTCTCAGAGCTAACAGATTTTGTCAATGCATCTACAGTATTCTTCAAAGTGTCCACCTTTACCAGCAACACCTTTTTGTCTTCTATCATATCCCTCACAAAGTGATACTGAACATCAATGTGCTTTGCTTTTGAATGATAAGCAGGGTTCTTTGCCAAGAAAATTACACTTTGGTTGGCTGTCATAGTCTATCCTTATAGCTCCCTGTACTACCCCATACTTGAACACAATCTTTGCAACCAAACTGCTTCCTTGCTTGCATGAGTGGCTGCCATGTATTCTGCCTCTGTAGTTGATAGTGCCACTACAGATTGTTTCTTACTCATCAACTGACTGCACCTCCAAATAGGTTAAACACATACCCACTTGTAGATCTTCTCTGATCCAGATCTCTAGCCCAGTCTGCATCAACAAAGCCACGGATATCCAACACTCTATCCAATCCTGGTCTTCCTTGGTAGCACAAACCATAATCACTAGTGCACGCAAATACCTGAAAACCCGCTTCACTACTGTCCAGTGCTCCTTCCCTGGTTTTGACATAAACCTGCTCAATACTCCCACTGCATGTGCAATGTCTGTTAGTACAGACCATTGCATACATCAGCTACCAACTGCACTGATATGGAACGGGACATTTCATCTTCCTCTTTTGTGTCTTGGGACACTGTTCAGCAGATACCCTCACACCTACAGGAATAGGAACCTTCACCGGTTTACTATCCTGCATATTAAACCTCTGCAATATTGTCTCGACATACTTCCTCTGGTTTAACCAGAGCTTCCTCTATGCCCGATCTCTTTTAATTTCCATGCCCAAAATATAGTTTGCAGCACCGAGATCTTTCATGTCGAATTTGGAGGACAATTGGGTCTTCAAATCCTGATAATTTCTTTGTCATTTCCAACCAACAACATATCATCCACATACAAGACCAGATAGATAACATGGTCACCAATTAATTTAAAATACACACAATGATCTGCTTTGCTTTTGGTGAAGCAAGGTCCCCGTATAAATGTTAAATCCAAATTTCTGATACCACATCCTTGGTGACTATTTTAACCCATACAGAGACTTCTTTAACTTGTATACCAGTTCTTTCTTACCCTTCACTGCAAAGCCTTCAGGTTGCTTCATGTAGATTTCTCTTCCAAATCCCCGTGAAGAAATGTTGTCTTCACATCCATCTGTTCTACCTCAAAATCAAAAGCAGTAGCAACAGATAAAAGTAATCTAATAGAAGTTACCTTGGCAACAGGAGAAAAAATATCACCCAAATCAATTCCCGGCACCTGGGAATAACCTTTTGCTACCAACCGAGCTTTGTATTTCTCCACCTTCCCTTCTGCATTTGTCTTCTTCTTGAACACCCATTTGCTGCCAATGGGTTTTCTTCCAGTTGGCAACTCCACCAGATCCCAAGCCTCATTTTTGTGCAAAGATGCCATTTCATCAACCATGGCCTCTTTCCAGAGTTTTCCATCCTTTGAATCCACTGTTTCCTTCACAGTTCTGGGATCATCATCAGTAACAGACAAAGAAAAGTTTGAACAGAAAGCAGATGGGCTATACCTTTCTGGATGCCTTCTTTCTCGAGTTGATCTTCTCACAACCGGAGTTTGTGGCTCTTCATCTTCTGATTCCTCCTCTGCTACAGAGTCTGATTCTTCCTCCTTTAGTTCAAACTATATCTTCACAGGTTCCTTTGGTTGCACTTCATGTTTAATAACATCTTTCACCTCTCTGAACACCACATATTGACTGTACACAACCCTCCGTGTGACTGGGTTCCAAATCTTATAACCCTTTAAACCATCCTTATACCCAATAAAGATGCACTTTTCAGATTTACTATCCAACTTGGTTCATTTCTCCTTTGGAACATGTACATATGCATCACATCCAAAATACCCTCAAATGTGAAAGAGAGGGTTTCTTACCAGTCCATACTTCTTGTGGAGTCTTATCATCCAACGCTGATGAAGGTGACCTGTTGACCAGGTAACATGCAGTATCCACCGCGTCTGCCCAGAATTCCTGTCCTAACCCGGCACCACTGAGCATGCTCTTGCCTTTACCATCAAACATCTTGTTCATTCTTTCTGCGTCTCCATTTGCTTAGCGTGTTTATGGGAGTAGTCCTTCTGCCGTGCTATACCACACTTCTACAAATTCTCAAATTCTTGCTGCATAATTCTCCACCATTATCTGTCCTCGGCACCTTTTATCTTCTTCTCTGTATGATTTTCCACAAGAGCCTTAAATTCTTAAACCTGTCAAAGACTTCAGATTTCATCTTAAGGAAATATATCCATGTATTCCTTGAGAAGTCATCTATAATGATACATAGTACACAGACTTACCCAGTGATGGAACTTTCACAGGTCCAAACACATCACTGTGCACAAGCTCTAATATTTGTTTCGTCCTCTTACCACCAGAGGGGAAACTCACCCGATTCTGCTTCCCATCTACACAATTTTCACAGAAATCAAAATCCAGAGAGCTATTACTCATACCTTCTACCATACCTTTACCATGAAGTATTCGAAGGCCCTTCTCTCCAATATGTCCAAGCCTTGGATGCCACAACATGGTCTTCTCTCCAGAGACCACTAGATTTTCTACTCCATTTTCAGGAACCATAGAACTATTGCACCCGTCAACAACAGTGCTAC
>APFE031258144.1:193056-218463 GCA_000404065.3 Pinus taeda
CTTGAAGAAGCCAAGTACACATCCCCACCTTCATCTGAGGTGGTTTTTGCCTCTGCAGAAGGAGCATCGTCAAATCCTTTTCCTTTATTAGGAGCTTTAGATTTACACTCCCTTTGAAGTGCCCTTCCTTTCCGCATTTCCAGCACACCACCTTTGTAGGTTTTCCTGGAGATTTAGATCTCCCTCTAGATTTAGATCTCCCACTCGATGACTTATTTTTGTTTCTGTTCTGGGACCGTCCTCGTACAGACAAGGCATCACCATTCTGGCTGTCCATATTTTTCCGTCTCATCTCCTCCGTCAGCAAGGCTGAGACTATTTCATCAAACTGCAAAGCAGTTGCATTGCTACCTATTGCAATAACCAGACTATCCCACGAGTCTGGTAGAGAACACAACAAACTGATGCACTTATCTTCATCTGACATTTTAATATCAACAGATAATAACTGACTTACCACAGTATTAAACGCATTCAGATGCTCTGTCACCGAGTCTCCATCTTTCATCCTCAGGTTATACAGCTTTTCCGCAGGAACAGTTTATTCACCAGAGACTTAGATTGGTACAAAGTCCCAAACTTGTCCCATAAAGCCTTCGTCGTAGCTTCCCCTGATACATTCAACAATACTGAATCTGAGACACATAATCGTATTTTGTGCTCTTTGCCTTCCGATCCAACTTCTTCCATTCTTCATCGGTCACTCCCATTGGTTTAGTACCGGATCTACTGCGATCCACTGATCTTTATCCACCAACAGATCCTCCATCTTGAGTTTCCACAACTCAAAACTCTGACCATTGAACTTCTCATTCTCTTTCTTTCCGCTGCTCGCCATCTTCTTTCACCACCAGAATCGATCTCGCAGATCTCCCACTGAACAGGGTCTACCACAGGCCGGAGCGAAACCCCTCAGCAACAAAGGCGTCCCCTTGAAGCCAAAACAACTCTGATACCAAATGTAGGTTTTAACCCCGTACAGAAATTACCTGCATACGAATTCTAAATCACAGGAAAAATAAACATGCGAGAGTGTAACACATAAAACACATATACACAGAGATTTCCCACTGGATCTCAAAACCGAGACTACCAGCTTGATTTTTCATTATGTTCCTTTCAATGTTACAATACATATTTATACATGCCGAAGCATCCAATACCATGGGCCGAAAAACCATCGCATCCAAAACCATGGACCGAAAACCATAGGTAGGTTCGCCCAACCTAATATAGGGTCCAAAAAAAATTTTCCCAGGGCACTGCCCCGGATCCCGTAGAGGGGGGCTACCCGCCCCCCTCAAACGCCTCGGACGGGGGGGGTTGTCGCCCCCCCTGTGACCCCCCCGCTACGCAATCGGCGCAACGAAGGGGGGCCTCCGCCCCCCGATTCACTACGTAGGTTAGTCGTGGAAAGAATATAACACAACCCAACATGAATTTCATTTACAATTCTTATGTGATGTGCGAATGTATGTAATTACATTGGTTAATTGAATGCAAGTAAGAATATCTGTTAACGTGGTGCTAATTGTGATTGTTTAGTAAGATAAATAAGACACTTAAGGTAATTTGGTAATCTGCACAATACGCTGCTTTATCAGTGTGAAAGTACCTGAACCGCAGGTTAGGGCTACGCAAAGGTCAATCGTACTCCTTCACGGAGGTACCAAAGGGTGGAAAATAGGGCTAGATGGATGGAGCCCTAGAATTTAACGACCTGCGTGAAAGCAAGAATAGTTGGAATAAACCGACATCACGACCATCTCAGGGTGCAGAAACTTGGTTTTAGCATCCCCCCACATTACTTCAGGTGAGACTTCGATGCGCGCTCCATGGGCTAATGCCAAAAGGGCCAGTAGTGTAGGGAATTGTTTGGCTAACTAATGATGAACCTGGGTCAGGCCCCACGCAGCCAACAAATTGTTTCGTTGCTGGGACTAGAATCTGCATAAGAGATGTGTGATGTCGTATCACTGGAATACAACTAAGAAAGAGATCGAAGACTGGTCGGATAGGAATATCCACGAATTCGCGGTGTAGGAGAATAAGAACCTGCGACTGATAAAGGAGCAGTGGCTGGACAGGTACCTATATATGGATATGCACGAGATCTTTTTATGTTCCTTTTTGGTTGAGCTATACGAGTGGATCGTGAAGCTAGCGGATAACCAAGGAAGGGGGAGACTTGACAGTCCTATTGTCTGGATCCAAAAGTTAGTACAAATATTGAAAGCCTTTAAGGACAAGATCACCTGTGATATTGATCATTGACTTGATCGAATCATAGGAGGATTTGTGACTGAATTGATGGTTGATACCTCATTCAGCTACAGCGAGGCAGAGGGGTGTTTTTTCAAAGGTCTGCGAGGTAAGTATTTGAAGTCTTTAAATACATGGATTAAGATGTTATTGTGTGAAAAATAGGTTATGAAGATACCTTGATATTCGGAGCTATGTGAAGCAGAAAGACTTACAAGAACGAAGGAAGAAAGAGTCTTGAATATAGTCCATTAATTTCATCTCCATTAGGTGACGAAGGGAGAAGTGCAGGCTTCTTTGTGAAGTGAAATTCAGTTAATAAGACAATGATTCCCACGACTGCCACCTCCACCCACACCACCTCCAACTTTGCCACCATCACCTACAACTTCACCCATACCACCATCTCCACCACAGTTCAGCATGGAAACTTCAGTGAAGCTGACTTTGTTTAAAGGCTTGGGAAATGAGGACCCAGACCAGTTCTAATTCATCATGAAAGCTGTATGGGAAGCTCAGGGAATTATAGATGTCACATGAAGAAGGAAACACTGGTTAGTGCTCTGTAGAATCACGCGCTAACATGGTACATCAAGTACTCTAATGATAACCCAAATGCTGGAGTGGTAGACATCCAGACCGCGCTGAATAAAGAATTCAGTACGCCTAAATCTGCACAGTCGATTGTGGGGTTCAAGGAAATCGTGATGAAACCAGGTGAGACACCTTGGGAATTAGATCATATATTGAAGTGTAAAATCCGTGAAGCTAATATGAACTTAACTGATGGACAACACCACGAATGGTTCTTGGCTTCGCTCCTACCACACCTAAAAGTTGCGCTGTCACAATAGAAGATAACAACTCAGGTAGAGGCCTTGGAGATTGCAATGATATTGCATGAAACACTGATGCAGGATCCAAATCTGGGGGTTCAACAGATCCATGCGCAGTTGTAAAATCTTTGCATTGAAATGCAAAGCTTGAAGTAGGACATAACAGTTCAGTCAGAGGTGCGTGAAGAGGTATGGTGCCTGAAATGTAAAGGTCAAGGGCATGAAAAAGACCATTTCCCAGTCTTTGTGAACTATATTGCAGGGGGAGGACCCATAACTTTGAGGCCGGAAGTTCAAGTAGGACCGAGCATGGGGCCTACATTGTGGTGTGCTATATGTCAGGTAGTAGGAAAAAATATGATGGATAACTGTCATTTGTTGTAGAAGTTTGCACAAACACCACAACAAGTGTTCTGCAACTTTTGTAGGTCAGTAGGGCATGATGAGCGCGATTGCATAAGTTATGAATTGATGGTGGACAAAACACCCACCTATAGGGTTCAGGTAGAAACATAGCCCCTTGACTAGAGCGAGGATGGCATGAATAGGATTTCAGGGGCATAGATGAGGCAGAGGTGGAGGAGGACTTGGCAGAGGTCAAGGATAGCTAATCTTATATAATTTTAGAGGACCAGGATACTATGCCTGCGATTTCACTGACCCAATGCGTATCTCACTATGTTTGATCATGAAACAGAGAACTACCCTACGATGATAACGAGGATACGCGACAAAGGGGCACTACAACCTCAACCGACTCAGAACCTGTAGATGATGAGGTTTGAAGAGGATCTGAATGTGAACATAGTGCTCTGAAGTGGAATTACAACAAGGGATGATAAAGGGAAAAACCCAAAGACAATGCATATGTTCGTAAAGCTCCGGCGAGGGAGGATGAATTTGATTTGGAGCAAACATGCGAAACATTCATGGAAGCAAAGAAGAGCTTCACCCCAAAAATCGAGTCTACAAAAAGGGGGATAACCACTCGGTCCGGACCTTGAAAGCAACTCCTTTTCCATTTGGGTTAGTGGCTTCGACTGGGGATAATGGGACCAGCTTCCCAATTTGTTTGTGATGATGCTAAGGGATGATGTTTTCCTTCCTAAAAGTTTCTAAAGAGAATGCTTTTAATCTAAATCTAATATAACACATGAAATTTTATTCTAATGAATGGAAACATCTAATTCTAAAAGCTATCCCAGGATTAACTCTTCACTTATGTGATCTAAAATAGTTTCCAACAGTAATCGGTAATAAAGATTATTCAATTGCTACGAGAAAAGAATCCATTAAAAGTAAATTGTTTTCTATAACTAATTAGCCGAAACAATTATGATAAGCATATCACATAATAAGTTATTCATACACTCAACATAAAAGAATAGTTACCACTGTACAAAAGTGCAAAAATGATAACTGAACATTCAGGCCTTCATATATAAACAACTAAAAATAACACATCACTTGACAGATAAGCAGAAATCATTAAGAGATAAAAGTACCATTGATAATAAGTCCTACTCATGAGCTTCAGTAATATAGATTTATCTTCTCATAATTCAATATCTACTAAGAGTACAGAAGTGCATTTCAGTAGCAAACATTAAACACAGATATCAATAAATCTCGTTCCATTCATTTATCAAAACCTCCTCAGCAGGGAAAAAGTTCATGTTCTAAAGAACTGTTTTTGATAAATTTCTAGACCCCTCTCTAAATACATGAGAGGGGTTTAAATACTACTAACTAAAGACTAAAAATAGTTATTACAAAAATATAGGAGGAGGTTTAAATGACCATCCTCATCTAAAGCAAAAATAAATTGACATTAAACTGAAACTGTATCTAAAGATCAACTATGCATCAGTTCTCTTAAGTCGCAAGCATCCAACATTGGCTTCAGGATTGTCGGTTGGCCAACCTCTGATTTTAATTGTCCTATGAAAATAGAATCAGCAAGCACTGGCTCTATCTTCTTGGTGGAATTTGTAAGGCACTTCAGATTCATACACTGACTATGTGGTTTCACCAAATATTGCAAATAAGTGTCCCATTTTGATTTAGTTAACTTTTTGATTGACTCTACCCTTTCTTCAGCTTTCTGTCTCCAACTTATTTGCAGTTGCTGTGTTTTTGGGACAAACCCTGGAGCGGTTTCTGATATTAGGTTGGCTTTGTGTAGATTTTCATTGGCACAGTCAATGATATTTCTTGTTGTTGTCACTGCTTCTTCCGCTGCCTGTTCTGCTTTTTTGATCTATGCATCCCATTTATTAAGCAACATTTCTTTGTGGGATTCATTGATCTTGGGAAACCCTGCTTTCTTGCCTTCCTTTGGTTCCTGCCAATTTAAATAGTCAGAAACTTTCTTATAAATTAAATCATAATCAAGTCGCAAATCTACAACTTGACTTGTGATGTTGTCACTCATTTTGCAGTGAGAGTTCCATTGCAATATTCTTTGGCAAAGCGTTTCCTACTGTTGCAAGATTTTATCATTCAGGGCAAGGGCTTTTGTGACAAATTCTGTGACTTTAGGGTCATCTTTGTGCATTTCTAACATGGCCTATAATTGCTGTTCTTTTTCAGCCAGACTGCTTTGATAACCCAGCTACATTTGTTGGAAGTCATGTTGTAACTTTACCAATTTTTCTTCTACTTCCCAGCTAACGCTGGCCTGCTGTAACTGTTGCTGCAAAAATAGGATTTTATCCTCTTTATCTTTAAGCAATAGTTGAACTTCAGATGCTTTGTCAATAGTAGCAGAAGCATAAGCTCCTACGATTTGGGATAATCTAGTCAGGTTCTCTATTGGATCAGTGGTAGGGTCCTCCCAAAGGACATCCAGCGGCTCTGCTTTAGGTGAGAGCATGCTGTCTAGTTTTTGCTTCCTTATCTGTCTCTTGATGAGAACTTTGTGCTGCGGACTGTAAAACACATCTAGAGGAGGGATTTCCTCTATCTTTAGTGTAATTTCAGATGACAGAGTTATGGGAATGTGCTCAGTTTCTAAAGCATTGACAACTATTTCGATCACCATTCCTGTGGTTGTCTGTGCTGGATTCTTTGGTGTATCTACGTTTTTCTCCTCCGTGTTGATCAATTCATTAAAGTTTTCCCATTCTTTCTCCAACTTTGTTCTTAATGGCTTTGTTGGATAGATGAGGGGAGTGAGAATTTCCACCTGTGTTGGCGACAACACTTGCTGCTAAGGATTCTCCTTGGATTGGGCAGTATCCTTGACTGATCCTTCACTCTTATTGTGATCTCTCTCTGACCGTCTAGAACTTTTTGGAGATTCTCTTTCAGACTTAGATTTAGACTTGTCTAGCCCTGAGCTTCCACTCATGCTAATGTTGGGAGTGGGTTACCTTATTGGTTCTGCACACAATTTGTCCAAGGGGACATTTTCCAATCTTCGTTCTCTATAGATTTTAAACTCTTGGAATTCTACTAGGCCAAACTTTAGTTGGGCCATGTGTAAGATGTCTCTGAGTGTGCTCTTCAGCTGGAAAACGTCGTCGAAGAGATCATCTTCCTTAGTGAACACCTTTATTTTAACTACTGTGGTAAAATTCTTTATCACATCAAAGGGATCAAACTGTCTCCCTGGGAACTTAGGCAATCGTAGACTCAACATGTTGTCTACTTCCTTGAAAGTGTGACCTAGATCAAACAATGCAAAAGCCCCACAGACCACAGGGAATTGCGGCCAAATTGCCTTTTTCTTGTCCTTATGTTCTCTGCTCATTCCCCCAACCCCACAGGTTTGGTAGGCTATTTCTCGGGCCATCAATTTGTCAGAAACATACAAGGGAAGTACATGAGGAGAGGTGATGCTTCTGAATACTCTGATATAGGTGAGAAATTCTTCTTCGAACCATCTTCCCATAGGGAGAATATCAATTTCGGCCTCAGGAGAAAATCTTGGGGCATCTGTATTATACAACATCTTGTGAATGGATAGCATAACTCCATGTCAGATTTTATAAAAATATGGGGTGAACTTAGAATCCCAAAGTTCCTTATGGTAGACTTGAATGGGTACGGGATTATGTATCGTCCATTTCCAACCCATGAGAGGAAATTTAGAAACAAAACAAATAACATCCATGACATAGGCAACTAGGAAGAAGAGAGGATAAATCCTCTGAGAACAATTCCTTTTAGTCCGATAATTCCAAATAGCAGAGGCTAAGTTATTAGACAATATTTTGGCACAGTCCATTATAGTGGCATTTGTGGCCGCATCTAGTAAGGGTAACCACTCGGATGAAAACTTATTGATATCATGTTTTCCCAATAGCCTACATAACGTTGTAGCTGTGAAAAAATATGGAGAAGAGAGGGAACCAGTGTTGTACATAGCATTTTTGTCCTTCTTTAACGACTCTTGTGCATTCCGCCAAATCTTCATTCTCCTTGGCGAGTTTCTGCACGAACTGTTTGTTATAGCTAGTCTGTCGCTCTGGTAAATGATACATGCGTCTTAATTATGTGGGGTAAATGATCCTATAAATTCTTGGTTTCGCGTCTTGAATTTCCTGTCCGTTATCTTAGCATGGTCTATCACCCATTTGACCATATCTATATAGGGAAGTATTTTTGGCCTTGCTGCGATACGGTGCATGAATGAGCATGCAAGCTCTGTAAGTGATGCTTTGGATTACCCATGTTCATCTGCCGTAGCTATAACCTCCATGACTCTCTAGTTTTCTTCCTCCAGTAGATTATACATGCCTTCCCAAGTAGATATCCCTACTTGTCTGGTACAGGTGGTGTCTGCGAATAATGGAGTCATCTCTATTTTTTCAGATACCAGAATTTTTCCTTTCTTCCCCATCACGTTTTCCGCATTGCTCTGTGTATTGTTTTGTGTACCGCTCATGTAAGTTCACAAGTAGAGAACTAAGACACAATAAGAAAGATAGTGAATGATGGTAAATAATAAGGTGATGGGAAAGCTCTTAATTTGAAAATCACATCAAATATATCACCTTGCATGAAATAACCCTTTTGCTAAGATCTTATAGACATATTTGGGCACTACAACCCCAATCACATATGTCCATAAACCAAGGGCTTCTAAGTCCCTAAAAGTGTTGTTTCATACCCTAAAGGAGCAAGGTCAGCTAATTACATAATCTCCTAGAAGTTCTCCATGAAAAACTGCTCAAAACTGGTCAAAACTGGACCATATAGATTGCTCAGTGCTAAGGGTGTGATGCATCTCACTCGCCACATGCAAAAAGTGTGATGCATACTGGAAAGCCCTTCTGTAGGGTGCGATGAGCGAGAGTAGAAAAACGGTAGAGATAGTTTGCAAGGTGGATGATCATGGAGTCTTCCAAAAATTTCTCCTGTGACACTTGCCTCTCTGAATTCGCCCAGGGATGAGTAAGAGATCATGAAATCTCCAAGTGGAATTGAGAACTATCAGAGAAATGACATTAATCACAATCCCAAAAGCTGACTCACCCACCTGCAAACATCTATATATGGATTCCTCATCCCCGATATCCAAGGGCTGGAATCTTGTATTTTGTAAGGAAGTGTTGTTGGTTTCTTTGTGGAACATCATAGTGTTAGGTGATCTAAGATTTTCATGAGGTGAAGAAGGCTTTCATGCTGGGAGGATGACGTTGGGTTAGATAAATGGGTTGTAATCCTCTCTTCTACTCTTTCTATCAATAAAGCTATTTGAGTTTTCCTCCACATTCTTGTATGTTTGAGTTGATATATGCATTTGTGTGGTCAATATATATCTGGTCCTATATTGTTTATGATTGTAGATCTTTGTGCTTTGATGGTATTATGCTGCTTTGACTTTACAGGTGCTCTTTGAAACGAGACAAGTAAGGAAGGAGCGGCAAAGATCTAACAAAGGAGAGTGGAAACAAGCAAGGAACCAAGCCGAAGACTGAGGTTGGTACTCTCTACTTCTCTCTCATCTACTTCTCATAAAGGAAAACTAAAGTAACTTTAGTGTGTTTGTTTCTAAGATAGCTACCTGTCTTAGTGGGACTAGCAGCTCTGAATGGACACTAGATTTCCTGATAACAAAATGGCGACTCCGCTGGGGAGTGAATAACTTTTTTGCTTGTCTATATTTGTTTGCTTTATAAACTACAGACGGAGCATGAAGTTAAGTCAGCTAGCCTTCAAACTGCATTTTCTATGCAAGTGTAAAGTAGATCAATGTTGCTTCAATCCATCTCCGGGTTTTGTTTATAAACTGAACAATTGATTTGCAAACATCCTAATTTCCCTGGTGATGGCTCAAGTAACCTCATTAGATTAGCCCCTATGATTTGCATTTACTGGCTATCATTAGCTCGGCCTAAATCCCTGAACTAAGATGCAAACTATGAGAAAAAACCAAGTTAAAATCTCGTCCCTGGACCATCGCATTGTTTCCTTTAGGCAATCTGGATGCATCACACCTCCTGTGTGCAGTAGGTGAGATGCATCCATGTTTCCCTGTGTTACAGGTGCGATGATCAGATAAGACAGTTTCTACCTTCAAATTTTAGTTTTTCTTCACTCTCTTCAGCTTTATTCAGGAGTTTTGCTATCTGTGATCAGTAGACCACTGTTGAAACTCCCTTCCTTTGCATTATTTAGCCTCCATTGTACAAAGAATTGTGAATGTTTTTATGTATTTTTCGCGATTTACAGTTCTCATTTACAAAAAAGTAGCTTAATCGAACTGTCGTCTTTTGATTTGGAAGTGTCACAAGTGTTGTTTTAAGTCGAAGGAAAGAATCTTACTCTATTTGATGGTCGATTATACTGTTACTCTTGTATTTGATTTGAATTGATAGTATTTCAAGTGTCGAAAGCAGTTTTCAAATTGAAGTTGAAAGTGTCGCCTTTGTCTTCCTTTTTTATTTTGAAAAGAAAATTGTTAGTACTGTCGCTTTGAAAGAAAAGATAATTTAGATTTGTACTTAGCATTCTTTTTGTCATTCACACATTAAGAAAGCAGAAAACAAATGCATGCATGTGCATTTGCATTTAGACTGCTTGTTAATTTTGATTTAGGACAGTGCATCTAGTGTGTGCTCTCTGCTCTATGTTGAAAAAATCTCACTTCTCTTTCTTTAGTAGCTAGGATTTTCATTGCAAAAAGAAGATTAAACGACTGTTTATCATATTAGATTGCATTTTTAGGAATTTTATATCTACATCACACGGTGAACCTTAACGGAAAACTTCTTAAGAAAGATCAATTGTAAAATAAATTCAATGAACATAAAAACGCTTTGGAACCTAACGCACAACATTTATAAGTCTAGGCTAGAGACATATTCCAGTGTCGTAAAGCCTGATAACTATCACCTTCATCGTAGGTTGAGTGATTCCTCCTCTTTGAGAAGACAAGTGCCAGTACGGACTTGTGCTCCCACGTACCGTCGAGTATATATTGGGAGATCACAATAGGCTATATCCTTTATCCTTTATCGATCACAATGCACTGAACACAACACTTGGGAAGATTGACTGTCGTACCATAAAAAATATTCTACAGTTTTGCGATTGGTTTGGTAATCCCTCTGTCTAGATTTCCAGAGTAGTCTCTTTCGTTCATTTTCAGACTCCTTAAAGGAAAAGGTCCATCTGAGCACTTGTAACTTCAAGCTCATTAAAAATTGAAGGCAACGAGAGTCATCTTTAGCTTTTTCTCGACTCTTAAAAATTGAAAAAGCAAGTTGTGTCAAAGCGTCATAAAATTTATTTTAATCAGAATAACGTCACTGTTCCCTCGTTGATCTTAGGTTGATAAAATTGAGTCCACCAACCAAGGATTCCCCCTTGGGGGAGATCCTAGTCCTTTCTCCTCTTGGGGAGATGTTGGTGCACCTCATATGGCCACATTGTCCCTTCCCGGACTGACGATTGACCTGCCAGTATGGCTCTTCTTGACCTCTGTCGTTCAAAGCACTGTGATTCCTGAGTAATCAAATCAGCAACCAGATGATACTAAAGTTACCCCCAAACCTTCTACTTCGTTTGTTTCTCCCTCTCCTCCTTCCTCTTCGCTTGGTAAAGTTGGTAAAATTAAAAACCAAGTAACTAAGAAGAAGAAGAAGAAGGAGCCAACAGCAAAAAGGGGCAATCGTACATCATCTAGCGAAAATCCACACACTGCATCGTCCAAACCTAAATCTCCATGTGTCATTTGCAAAGGGTACTACTATCATCGAGATTGTCCTTGCATCCGATGGATCTTAAGGGACTGGTCTCCTCGTTTGCACAATCCAGTGTCTTCAACCTCTGACGATCATGTTGAGAGTACACTGTCAACTAGTGAAAACGAAGTCAATGGACAGAAAGGAAAATACAAATTTACTTGTAGACTGTGTGAAGGTGATCATGCCATCCATCGTTGTCCCTTCCTAGATGAAGCTAAAAGAGTCTTGGATAACCATCCTCCTTCACCACTACGACTTCCTCCTGGATACAAGAAACTCTTGCCGAGCCCATCGCTAGTTGAAAATCTGACTGACACACCTTTGTGGTCGGTCAAAGAATCTATCATTGAAGATAAACCCTCTGAATCCACACTGGACCAAAGTCAACAGTTCGAGATGACAATCGACCCAGTCTTGTCTTCAGAAGGTCCATCTTCAGATGATACAGTCACCGAAGAGAATTAGAATGACACCATTCAAATTCTTTTCGTAAACATAGACTTTGATGAACATGGGGGAAATCTACTCATTCCTTTATCGCAGGAAGGAAGTTCGTCAGAGTCATATCCGACCGTTTATTCGGTCCCACCTCCAAGAAACCTAGTCGTTTCCTTCGACTAGAATCTACTAGGCAGACCTCGCCTACCATCTAATGTACCATTCCGAATCATAGTACAAGCTTACAGAATGGTCATGGTCAGTACTATCATAGATGAAGGGGCTTCTATGAGTATCCTTTCCTCAACTGCTTGGAAAGCTCTTGGTTCACCATCGTTTCTGCCTGAGATGCGAAATATGACAGGTTTCGACAAAGGAACCAGTCAACCATTAGGGATCCTTCCAAATTTGCCTATAAATTTGAGAGGGAAAACCATTTATCTGAATGTAATGGTAGTCTAGGGACCTTTAGATTAAAATCTACTCCTTGGGCGTGACTACATTCATAGCATGGGAGCCATTGTCTCCTCGCTCTTTCGAGTGATGTGTTTTTCGCATGAAGGCAGAGTGGTCCAGCTCATAGACCAGCTTTCATTCCCCAGCTCACACATAGATAAAAGTCAAATGTCGTCCCTAATTGGTCTTTTCACACAAGGAATGTCTTATCAATGTCTAGTTCGTCCACCTGATGAGCGCGAGTAATTTGGTGATTGTGACTTAAACCCAGGGGGCATGCGCCCTGGTCTGCTTCGGCAGGAAAACTTAAGGTATAGGGTAGGTTTCCGCAGAGGATATATGACTAGTCTGACACACGTGTCCATTTAGGAAAATGGGATTAGACTAGAATAAGATTCCCTCGTCAAAGTTATGTGATTGGAGGCGACTGCACCATTCACCTTTGTCTATTTCGATAGACATCACCAAGGAAGTGTTTTGTCTGCGATGCAGATGGAACGGTCTTGCAAATGCAAGAACTTTCATATGGTAACCTAGAAACTCTACTTCACTATACCTGGGGGCATGCAAACCTTTTGTATGCAAGTGAAAAGTGACCAGCGTAACTCTAACTCCATAGTTTCTGCTAACTTCAATTGCTTAGGTTAGGTGATTGGTCGGATCAACCATTCACCTTTGCAAGGGCCAAATGGCACCAGCAAAGTAAAGGAATAGTTTTCCTACCTAACCCCAATAGTTAATTAACCCCTAGGATAGTAGTTGGTTGTTCCTAGCTTACATGTGAAAGGTAGCGGAGCAAAGTTTCAAATGGTGCAAGCTCCCTAAAAAATGAACCTATCGACGAGACATCCTTATTATACAACTAGCACGAGCAGTTTTACGCAAAGTTCAAGCTCTTTAAAAATTAAACCTAAGCAATGAGCATATGTTCCACCAGAGTTTAAGCTCATTAAAAAATGAACCCCCCTCCGCTAAATAACCATTGGAACGCATTAGCATCAGCTTTTGAGCCTTGGTCGTGTTCTTACCATCACCTCCACTCTGTCTTAGCCGATCATACACCTCCATTTGATTGTTTACCCATTTTGAGGAACAGCTGTGATGAGTGATTCTGTTAGCCAGCTTCTTTACACTACCATGATTGAAAAGTTCCAAACCTTACCTGGAACTAGCTACTACCCGAAAATTTCACTTGTTCCTCAAAAAACAAGTCTCCTTTAAGCTCTTTTCATCTGACTCGTAAAATATGAAAAGATTGCTGAGCAATTGGCCTCTCCAGCTCGTTAAAGTGATCGGAAGTGCTATCCCTCCTCTAAATTTTAATATTTTTGGACTTGAGGGATCATTACACAAAAAGATCGAGTGTTTGTCTTGTTCGGCTTATTAAAACTATCGAAAATTCATCCCTTTCATATTATTCTATACTTTTTCGGACTTAAGGGATTATATGATGAAAAAGGATTGTTGGAGTTTCCTTTCTATCCCCTTTCAGACTCTCTAAAATTGAAAAAGGACCGAGTTATCTTTGTTTTTAAACTCGTTAAAACAATAGCGACAAACTTGTCCATGCAGACAAGAATGAGTTCCAGTGTCGCCAGGCTCGTTAAAACATAGCGATGGGTTTGTCCGAAGGGCAAATTATAGAACAAGCATATGTTATCCTCCTCAAGCTTGACAAAAATAAAGAGGTACTGGTCAGAAATGACTGGGGAAAAGTTAGGAAGAAAACTTGAAGAAACTTTATTGGTAGCAAGTCACTTTTGAACATGACACTTTCAATCCATCACCATGATTGAGTCGGGTTGGGTTATTTCATTCACCGGTCATATTACCATTGGTCCACCGTACCATCCATTTTGGGGTTAATGCCACCAATCCATCTCAGTGTCGCTGATATGTTCAAGAGAAGTCGATCAGAGAATTCACCAACCCAGCTTGTGTCTCACCCACTGCAATACCTTCACGCTTCATTCTTTCATGACTGCCACCCTGAACCTTGTATCATCAAATCGTTTTCACCTCCACAAAATCATTTGCTCTGTTCCGTGTCGTAGATGTGGGATTCATTAATGCCCTCCTATGACGGGTCACTTCTTGTCGACATCAGCTCATTCTCCAAGAAGTCGACCTAGGAACAACCTTTTCAGTACTTGGAAGCTTACATGCCTCAATGGCAAGTTTCTTACTTCCGGCGACAGGTTTACATCAATGGCTTTCGACCGAAAGATTTTGTGTGGTGTTCGATGCCAAGTCCCATTTTCACACCATGTGAATTGTACTGTCATACCTTGAGGGTCATCATCATTATTGATGATTCCTCTCGTGCCTATTAACAGCTTACATCATTGGCTGGTAATCAGATGATGTCTTTCCATGTTCGACTCCAGAACATCTTTTCACATGGATCGACTTGTACTTCGGGTGAAGATTGAATGAGTTTGAAGACCCCGGATCTAGTTTCATCCATGTAGGCTGCGATATATTTAGGAAAATAAAGACATCAAATGTACATCATTGCTGCACATATAGTCATCCAAACCAAAGGATGATGGCTCTACCAGAATCATTAGTCTGCCACATAGACGGTTATCTGTCCTATGTACATGAGAATGAATTTATAAATCTGAGCATGGGAATTACTGCCTCAGCTAGATCATGAAAATATTATGAAGATAATGTATTGTATTGTATCTTATTACAGGTTGCCTTCCAATTCGAAAAACCTCGGATCCTCATGATAAAGCATTTCACCTGACATCAAAAAGATTTACGACCTCATGCTTTAGGGGGCAACTGTTATAGAAATATTTGGGCACTACGACCCCAATCACATATGTCCATAAACCAAGGGCTTCTAAGTCCCTAAAAGTGTTGTTTCATACCCTAAAGGAGCAAGGTCAGCTGATTACATCATCTCCCAGAATTTCTCCATGAAAAACTGCTCAGAACTGGTCAAAACTCGACCATACAGACTGCTAAGTGCTAAGGGTGTGATGCATCTCACCTACCACATGCAAAAAGTGCGATGAATACTAGAAAGCCCTTCTGTAGGGTGTGATGAGCGAGAGTAGACATATGGCAGAGACAATTTGCAAGGTGGATGATCATGGAATCTTCCAGAAACTTCTCCTGTGATAGTTGCTTCTCTGAATTCGCCCAGGGATGAGTAAGAGATCATGAAATCTCCAAGTGGAATTGAGAACTATCAGAGAAATGACACTAATCACAATCCCAGAAGCTGACTCACCCACTTGCAAACATTTGTATATGGATCCCTCATCCCAGAGATCCAGGGGCTAGAATTTTGTATTTTGTAAGGAAGTGTTGTTGGTTTCTTTGTGGAACATCATAGTGTTGGTGATCTAAGCTTTTCATGAGGTGAAGAAGGGCTTTCATGCTAAGAGGATGACATTGGGTCAGATCAATGGATTGTAATCCTCTCTTCTACTCTTTCTATCAATAAAGCTATTTGAGTTTTCCTCCAAATTCTTGTATGTTTGAGTTGATATATGCATTTGTGTGGTCAATATATATATGGTCCTATATTGTTTATGATTGTAGATCTCTGTGTTTTAATGGTATTATGCTGCTTTGACTTTATAGGTGCTCTTTGAAATGGGACAAGCAAGGAAGGAGCGACAAAGATCTATCAAAGGAGAGAGGAAACAAGCAAGGAGCCAAGCGAAAGACTGACGTTGGTACTCTCTGCTTCTCTCTCATCTACTTCTCATAAAGGAAAATGAAAGTAACTTTAGTTTGTTTGTTTCTAAGATAGCTACCCATCTTAGTGGGACTAGCAGCTCTAAATGGAAACTAGATTTCCCGATAACATCAAATCTGAATCATTTCTCATAAATAACCATCAATAAACCACTAAGTTGACATTAATGTCCATAACTCAGTATCAAATGACGAGAAATATTTCATCGAGTTATGAGCCCTTTTGATCTGCGATAAAGTGATTTTGCGATTTGCTTTGAATATCACATATCACAATATCGCTAATCCTTTTTCGTTAACAATCTTTCGCTTCATTATGTGACTGCAAGATGCGATTTGCGAGATGCTTTATCGCATTTCACAATATTGGGATGTTTATCTTAGGTGGCACTATGATATATGGGACCTACGAGATGCAATGAATTTGTGTGGCTTGCGATCTCGCATCATCACGTTTTCGCAATTCCGACAATTTCTTCATATATGATACCCTTCGTTACCCTTTTACGATGAGATGTTCATTATTAAGAGAATGAATTTATTTGAGACTTTTCATAATACTTAAGACTTTGTGTTTGCGGATGTTTTTCCTAAGTTTATGATAGTGTGTTTTATTAAAAGGGAATTCTAAGTGCTAGTTTTTTATCTTAGAAGGGTCCCCATTTATTTAGTGTTATTACTAATACTAAAAAAAACAGGGGGTTGTTGCTGGCCACAACAAATGACGATTCACTAGAAAGAACTAGTTATCTCTGATTATCTTTTGAATTTTCTAAAACTTCCAAAACAGAAAAGTTTTCTGGAAAATCAAACTTTATTAAAGAAATATAAAGTGCATAATGCTCTTTGCCATTAACAATACTTTGTTCCTTTTGTGCTAATTCTAATTATTTTCTTCCCAAAGCTAGTCATTGCATTTACATCAGTCACTACTTGGTTTATAAGGATAAAAACAAAGACATCTTTGTAGATCAGTTTTAAGTATGCTCATTTGTAGTAGGTAGAGCCTCTAACATATATCTCATTGTTTTTGTATATATTTTAGTTTTTCTAAAACTTAAACCCACAAATGATATATCTCTATATATTTTCTCATATCTATATATTAATTATTTCTCCTTGCATATTTTAACTCGTTGTGTATTGGAAAATCATTGTCCATTCTTAATGTTCTAGATGGTAGAGAACCCCACAATCAACATGAAAACAACACTCTTGGCATTCAACAGACCCAACTCAATGTGTGGAATCTGCACAAAACAACTTTTGAAAGCTGCCCTTGTAAAGCCAAAGGCCATTCATTCATCACAGAGTCATCATTTATACCTGTCCAACCAGAGGTCATCCGCTATAATCTTAGATATTTTAACACGTTAAATCTTATTCATATTTGGCATGTGTGACTTTAGTGGATTCGTGGATCCATGAGTTTATTCCACTCCAGATCAAAGCAATTTTGTAGTGATGTTGTTAATTTCCAATATTTATTTTTAATAATATTTTTGTATTAATTAATAAAAGAAAATTTTAATATAGTTTGATTAGGCTTAATGATTAAAAGTTGTGTTTCTTTTTAAGAAGTTACAGGGTCAAAACCAGAGAGATAGAGTAAAACCAGAGGGATAGAGTATGTATTTTTTGTAGATTTAATGGTCAAATCGCTACCCGAAAATGAAATGGATTCTTTGTCCCATAAACAAAAAGGTCTCATACACCAATAATCCATATTTTATTTTTTGAAATTTAAATAATTAGTGATAATGTAAATCCATTTGAAATATTAAATCAAATTAACCAATTTTAAGAGGTTTATGGAAACCACATACCTCCATTTGGGAGGGCATCCAAGAACCACTTGAAAGACACAATGTGGAGACTAAGGAATACATCATATCACCTTATATTTGATGTTTAACATATGTAAAGCACGGTTTCAGTATGCATTAAGTTGTATGAATGTTTGTGCCATTTTGGTTTATGATTTGACTTTGTTTATGTAATAGAATTGTTTTAACATTCAATAAAAGTATTTCAAATGGTTGGTTGGTTTATTTTCTATTTGGCTGGTTTATTTTCTATTTGTTAAGATTTTTTTTTCAATTCTTTTATTTAAATACTTTATTAATTTATGAGGTTATTTTTATTGAAAAGTGTTCACTAGATAAAATGGTTATTTTTTTAATAAAAATAAATTAGTTAGTAGGCTTTCATTATAAATGGGTCCATAATGATTTGTAAATTTTCATGAGTATTTTATTAGAATAAGTTACTATAACAAATTTTATACTATTATGAAATTTTAAACCATATAAATGAATTTTTCTTGAATTTAAAATCAATTAAATGTTGGTTGTGTTGCGATTTATAAAATTACCGAAATGGAAAGAACAAACACACCATCTACACAAATGATCACCATAATACTAATAATAGGAAAACCATTATGGGAGAAATCTCAGTTAGAAGGTGAGGCCTATACTCTTCTCTAGTTGCTCCAGTTTTAAAAATACAAAATAAATAATGAGAACTCACTATGGAGTTACCTTTTGACATTGTGGCCTAAATGACTACTATAGAATCATCTTCCTCCTTTGTTATGCTCACAAAATGCCACCCTTAGATGTTTTCCTCAATTTTGGAACATGATATAATGTTATTGAATGGAAACCCCTTCTCGTTCTATCGGTTCAATATTTAATGTAACATGATATCCATATAAGGGTTAGGCTTTGACTTCCTTAATCCTTGATTGTGATAAGGTATTATACCTTGTAGAATCTTCTCAAAAGTGCACATGCAACTAGCCTCACATTTGCGAGTAATGGGGGGATAACATGGGGTCCACTTGTATGATGGTGATCAACAAGGTAGGTTAATTTGCAAGAGGTATAACTTTCACACACAATCTTTGATTGAGATGATTTCCACACCATTGGAAAGGTCTTGGCGTGTATATCAACATCGAGTGTGGTTGCATAAGTTCTAGACATTGCAACCCAAAATAATGCCATTTGATGCCTCAAAATGGCTCCAAATGGTTATGGACTCTAATTTTCCAAAACTAAAATAGGTTGTGTATGCCAATTCCTTCAATTTTTCCACCTAGAAAGTATCAAGATAAATGACAATTTATATAATGATTCAATTTGAATCATACCCCCATATTTAGGGAGGATTTCAATGGTTTGTAAAGATTTACTAAACGAGGTGAGAAAATATTGTCCACTACCTTCTCTTAGAAATATCATTTTGCTTTACCTAAAGGTTTTCCTTTCAATCCAACCAACCAAAGTTCATGTTGGTCATGTCTTGTAGTTCTAGACTTCTTATGCAAAACTATTTTTTTTTCCAACCCTCCTTGAGCTTATGGTGTTAATTCCTCTATGATAGGTAGGACCTCCTCCTCCTCGTGATCCAACATGGAAAGCTAATCGAGTTTCAAATTATCCACCTTCCCAACTATGTAAACACACATGGTGGTAGATTGAGCTTGTAATTGATATGTTCCACCTTCTCTAATAACTCAAAAGGGCCACAAAGCCTTGATATTTTTATTAGTACACTATATTCTTTAAAACTTATTTAGCTTAAACTAAACTCTCTCTCCAACTTCAAATGAATTATCACTTTTATGTTGATAATGTCTAGCCTTATATACTTTTTCTGTGAATTCTTTAGTATCTCTTATACTTGCAAATGGATTTACCTAATCTTTTCAACACACTGATCTACTCTTAACACTTCCCTTATGATGTCTTCCCTCACTCTTCCAAATTGTCCATACACAATATTGTTGGATCCATAATGCTAAAGTTTTGCAAGTATGGGACCGCGTAGTAGGGATGAGGAGCATAGGAGGTTGAGTGGAGCACAACATGGGGCTAACGTAGTAGGCAGAGCACGACACAGATGAATGTCATGTGGGAGGACAATAGTGCAACCCAACGATGGGAGGCGCATGCAGAAGCATATTTGTAGTTAGGATTTTGCAGAGGGTGGAGCCAACCAAGGATATCGTGGAAAGTAGGAGGACGAAGATATTTTGCATAAGGAGGAGAAAGGACGAAGTGGAGATGACTAGCAGGAAGGATAATTTGAACGAGTGGTAATACACATGGGACAATTCAAGAAGTAATGATGAAATATCCTAATGGTTTGAAGGAAAGTTGGAGAACCTAGGAAGAGGAATGAGAGGTTTCAAGATGTTTCTTGAAAAAGATAAGAAGGGTAGCCAGGGTTGAATTTGGGCTAATGGTTGAATGTTTCTCACTGGATGAGAAGGTAGCAGAGATGTAGAATCTGCCTTTAGTCGAGTGTTGGTAATTTAATGTTTGAATGCTTAGAGTTCTATTGTCGTTGCTACAACACTCTCCAAAATTTTGGTTCGCACCAAATTTCAGAGCCTACCTTGGTCTTTTATATTGTCGTCACAAATGTTGAAATCCATTCCTTGTGATTTTTCTAAGTGTTTTGGTCCCTTTTGCGAGATTTTTTTTTTGCATGTTAAGTGTTGCATGATGTATATAAGCTTGTTTTGGTGGTTTAAAGGAGCTATCTTTGTGAAAATGAGTTGATATTAACATATAAATATCCGTCACACTCATTCCCAAATTTTTAAGCAATGTCGCACAAGTGTCGTCACGGTCGTCGCAAAGTGTATCTTTAATGTCACACTTGTCTTAATATGTCACAAAGTTTCCGCATTAAGGGAAGTATGTTGTTCAAGTGTCCTAGATGATCTATGTTGTTATGTCATCAAGTGTTATAAGTGTGTGATCATAGTTGAGTCTCATCACTATTCACATCAGTTGCATCAATCCCACACTTTGTCAAATTCTGAAAAACTTTTTGACCAAGCAACTTAGCCTCATTTGGCCTCCTGAACTGCACATTGCATAGTTCCAGACCTCAAGCCACAACCCTGCCTCTTGACACTATGCATTGCACAGTTTTAGTGCTAAAGCCCAAACCTTGGCCTCCAAAATTGTGTAATTTAGCCCTCCAACCTGGCCCCAACTATGCATTACACAGTCTTTGAGTTGAAGCCCAACCCTTGAGCTCCTGAGTTGCAAAATTTCATAGTCACTCAGCCTCCCTTGCCTTCCAGAACTGTGTAATAGCCTGAATCAGTGCTCAACCCTTTAACTCAACTCACTCAGCTCTAAAACTGCAGAATTTTCTCCCTCAGTCCAGCTTGAACTACACATTGTGTAGTCTCAAGGCTCAAGCTTCACCCTGGACTGCCTGATTTGCACAATTGTTGAGTCACTAAGCCTCTCCCTCAACCTGTAACATAGTTCAGGCTCAATCAATGGATCAACATGCATCATCTTAGACTAGAGGTTTATCGGGTTGATGTCATCTTATCATGAGTGAATTACATATGCAGGTACTATATCATTCCATGATATGATGATGAAGAAGGAGATGGAGAAGGGAAACATGTTGAAAGAAATCTTTGTAGCTCATTATGTAAGTTGATCAATGAAGAGAAAGAAAAGGGACACCAGTTTGCAACCACAGTTTAAGACTTGATGTCACCAAAGAATCCTTACCTCTAAGCCATATGGAGGTGGATAGAAGAGCATTCCCAAGAACATACAAATCAAGGACTAGCAAGAATGGTTTGACATTGCCATGTCATCAAGAAGTCCATATCAACAATGTCATGTCATGTCATGTCATGATTTGTCATATGCCACATCATTATTGTGGATTATGTAATTTTCTCTTCGAAAATGTATTGTAAAGTGGAAGTCCAAAGGACATGTACAGAAGATGAAGAGTGTTGGGAACGGGATCCCCTAAGGACAGTTTTGGGGCTAAAAGCCCATGTTTTTTGTCAAATTTTGTAATAAAGTTGTAAAGTCTCCGCATTTTGTAGTCGTGGAGAGCGAAGGTGTCATGAGTCATAAAGGGTTGTGCACCCTTATTTTGTAAAGTGTAAAGTCAACTGTAAAGATCTACCCAAGGTTTGCGGACCATGGGATTGTATAAAAAGAGCTAAGTAAGTAACCTCTAGGTAGTCATAAGTTTTTTGGGGAGAAGTAAGAAGTCTTGAGCGATAAGGAGGAAGTCTTTAGAAGTCTAAGTTTCGGGTTGTAGCATAGGTAGAGGCTCTGCAACTGAATGTGCAGAGGTCTAGGGTAGAAGTCCGCAGCTGAGTGTGCAGACCCCTGCAGCTGTGTGCACAAGGTGGATAGAGTTTGTAATCATATGAAAATATCAATAAAGAGAAGCATGCTACAATTTTTGTGTCTTTGTCTCCTGTTAATGCATCTTGTCTTATTGTGTATGAATTTAATTTACAATTCTTATGTGATGCGCGAATGTATGTAATTACGTTGGTTAATTGAACACAAGTAAGATTATCTGTTAACACGGTACTAACTATGATTGTTTAGTAAGATAAATAAGACACCTAATGTAATTTGGGAATTTGGACGATACACTGCTCTAGCAGTGCGAAAGTACCTGAACTGCGGGTTAGGGCTATGTGAAGGTCAATCGTACTCCTTCACAGAGGTACAGAAGGGCGGAATAAAGGGCTAGACCGACGGAGCCCTAGAACTTAACGACTTGCGGGAAAGTAAGAATAAAATGAATAAACCGACATCACGACCATCTCAGGATGCAATTTTTTTTTATGAGTTTTATTTTTTAATTTACAAAAAAATAATTTACAAGAATATAAATTTGAAAAAAAATGTAAAAATAACATGTGTACAACTCTCATTATATCAATCTATATTTTAATGACATGAAGTGTACTATAATATGAGTATTATATAAAAAAATTGTCATCATTTAATATTAAATAATAATTATTAACTTGTTATCATCTCTCAATATCAAATATATTATATATAGCCTTTATCTACTAAAAAAATTTTTTTATATATTATAAAAATAACTTTATTTACATCATGTCATTAAAATATTTTATTAAATTAACCAAAAAAATGCTAACTATAAGACTTTGTTTAAAATTCTAGAATTAAGAAATTATAGAATTAAGAATAAAAATTTATAACTATGTATGTGAATTTCCACACATTGTTTCATTTAGTCGTAGCTCTTAACATCTTCAGGGATTTAGTTTCGTGTTGTGAAGCACTTCGCTGTATGGAATAGATGATCTTGCCGATTTGAATAGCTACTAAATCTCAATTAATTGAGAAAAGTTGTGTAAAATTATTTTACCGTACATTTACATGCAGCAAATTGCATTTATAGTTCTCTGTAACAAAATTCATCATTTATTAAAAATAAATGGAGTTGTTTATAATGTGATTTTTTGGAGATTTTGGTGACGGAATCCGGCGAAGAAATTGAGGTTAAATCTTAATTTATTGCAGTTAAAATGGTTTTTAACTGCATATTTGGATTCAACACCCTGAAAAACCTCTAGGACGCTTTGATTGTGTAGAAACTAGCTATCAAACTTGTGATTCAAATAAATTGCTGCCGGATTATAATCGGAAAAACTTCCAAAAAATCTCATTATAGACAACTGCAAAACTAATTGAATATGCCATGGTCGTACATAGTTCCTCGTGTTGAATAGGAGGACCACACATTCAGCGAGGGACTTGGTAAGATTCCACATGGCAAGCCGTCCGTCGGTTGTGACGTGGTCCATTCGATGGGGATGAACAATTTCAATACGCATTCATAGATATGACGAGGCATTAATCAACCTATAATGGCATCTCAGAAATGACATATCTCGTCATGTACCTGTATATATTTTGTATTTTAATTCCTCTAAATTTCCTCATCCCCATCGAATGGACCACGTCACAACCGACGGACGGCTTGCCATGTGGAATCTTACCAAGTCCCTCGCTGAATGTGTGGTCCTCCTATTCAACACGAGGGACTATGTACGACCATGGCATATTCAATTTGTTTTTAATGAATGATGGATTTTGTTGCAGAGGACTATAAATGCAATTTGCAGTATGTAAATGTACGGTGAAATAATTTTACACAACTTTTATCAATTAATTGAGATTTAGTAGCTATTCAAATGGGCAAGATCATCTATTTCATACAGCGAAGTGCTTCACAACACGAAACTAAATCCCTGAAGATGTTAAGAGCTACGACTAAATGAAACAATGTGCGGAAATTCACATACATAGTTATAAATTTTTATTTCTAATTCTATAATCTTAAACAAAGTTGCATAGCTAACATATTTTCTGCTAGCTAGTTTAATAAAATATTTTAATATTATGATTTAAAATATTAGTAATGTTATGATGTATTATATTATATTCTAATAATAATAAATATAATTTTTTAATATATTAAATATATTTTTTTGGATAAAAGTTTATAATAATTATTTATATAAATTGAAATTGAAGAGAATGTAAACGAGTTAATAATTATTTATTTAATATTGAATTGATAATTTTTATATAATACTTATATTAAGTACACATGTCATGTTAATTAGAGTATAGATTGATCATATGAGAGTTGTACAAATGGTAACACATTATTTTTTACATATTTTTTCAAATTTTATATTTTTTGTAAAATAAAAAATAAAACTCATAGAAATTCTCATAATTCAATACTTGACACGAATGAAAAATGGAATTTTGAATTAATTACAGACTATTGTGTTTTATGGTGCATAGTAATTAATATATAATATTATTTTTCAAATGATTTATATTTATATGGTAATTGGTGATAGTACATCGTAATTAATAATAGAGTATACAAAAGTCAATGCTTGCCATCATTATACAATCAGAGAAATATTTTAACCAATCATATTTGAAATAAATGGAAATAAATTTTTGTAGAATTGAGGCTTCTGTGATCAGTCATATTTATAAGAAGAGCTTCAGCGTAAATCACATGAGAAAGACCTTTGTCGACGCGTTTCGAACCAACCAGTGTGGTTTATCGTCAGGACAAGTTGAAGATGCAGATCCAGTTCAGCGAGTTAAATAGTCTAAGCAGAGACTCAAACGGCTAAAAAATCTAACGGCTACTTTTCCATTCAAGAACCCCAGTCAAACATCGTCTAACTAATTTTATATTAAAATACTATTATATTCATGGAGCAATCAGTTAAAAATAATTCATTTATTTATTTTAAAATATTCCTCATTATATAAAAATATATATATATATATAATAATATAATATATATATATATATATATAATATGTGTGCCAATATTATTTAAATTATTAAATATATCCAAATATATATGTATATTCTAATAAATTTATTATTATACCTAATTTTCTAATAATACCTTATTTTTACTATTATTATCATAATTGTAATTAATATTATTTATAATTAAATTATAATTAATAGAAAAAGTTAAATTCGGTCCATGTTATATAAATTCATAGATAATTAAAAATTAATTTAATAATTTGTTAAAATAATAATAAATTAATTATTAATATTATAAGTATTAAATAATAATGTATATAATTAATAATATTAAAAATAGATAA
>APFE031258144.1:220737-255591 GCA_000404065.3 Pinus taeda
AAAAATAATGATCGATCATTATTTATTCCCAATTAGTAGAAAAAAAAAACACTAACAAGATGTTTCACCAATGTACAAATATATACACCAAAATAATTACCTTAATGAAGGTACGCCAATCATGAATTTTTACTCCACCTATTTCACCTTTCTTTGGTAGGATATTCTTTATGTTTGAACAAAATCTAGTTGGATTTTTTTATTCAATAACCTCTTTAATATCCTTGCTTTGTTGCTTTGTCAATAACCATGGAAGGGCGCTTATATTTTGGCCACCTCCATCGCTAATTGAATGAATCAGACTTTACATTGCATGATTTTCCTCCTCAATGTCATATAAATCTTGACAACTTTTTCTTTATCTCTCCTTCCATCTAAGATTTTCCATAACGTCTCTATTACATTCTTCTTGATGTCCATTGTATCAAACAAACGAACAATTTCTAGGTGCTCATAGTAGGGGAGTCTATTGAATTGCTCGAGATAAACTCTCATTCCTCATGGAAGTGCCTTGTTATTAATGCTTTGATGACCTATAAGGTGAATCATATATAGTTAAAGATATTATAACAACAATATAACCTGTCAATTAGTAGAGTTAAGAAAATTCCATAAAATATAAAATAATCCAAACATATCATGCATATTGATACATAGACAATTCGATCCATACCTTGAGAGACTCTATTATATTGCAACTTCCATGCATGAGGTGTCATTCTCTGTGGTCTTAATCCAGTCTCTTATTTCCCATTGAAAAGATGTTTTCTGATACTTCGGTACCTATGGTTCTTAAAAAGGAAATGCCTGTACTCTTCAAACACCTCATTTCCTAAGCTTCTTGAATGATGAGATTTAATCTTAGGACTACAAATTGGACAAGAAAATTTACCCTTTGTTTGATGACCTACAAGAGATGGAATATTTTTTATATCAATTATTTTAAGTATGTACAATGAAGGGACTATTTAAGAAACATACATGAAATGAACTTCATAAAATTAAACACTATTAAAGTGTAGGGTAACATTATAACATATCAAAAAAATGTGTTAGCCCTAGGGCATCATGAATTTTCCATACCATGGAATTCAAATTCTCTTTGTGCATGTACTCGTCTAGAGATATCATACATAGTGACAATGTTCCATAACTTCACCAACTCATCAATAAGAGGCTTGATATATACATTCATATCTTTGACCTGGTACTTACATACTTCATTGAACATACAATATGTAATTACTACATATATGAGTAAATAAATAAAAAATATATAAGACATAATTATAAGACATACTTGAACATATATGAGTAAAGAAATTAATACTTTAAAAAATCATTGTCAACATTATGTGCTCCCTCTTTATTGACTTCCACAGAGGAATGTTATTGTTGATAACAAAAATGTGCCACGTCAAGTAAGTAGATCTGAGTTCTCTAAATGGATTGACACTGGTAGCTGCTCATGAAAGCCTAAGAGTATGATGTTTTGTTTTGAACTTTGGCCACTTTCCCTCTATATTCCTAAATGCATATCCATTTGTAGGCATTCAAATAACACCATCTTCACTTTTATTCGTGCATGGTAATCCATAAGTTGTGTTATGCTTTTGCAACTAAACAATTGTCACAGATGTGGAACTATGGGAATATAATGAAGAAACTTGCGAGGCAACTTTTTTGTTACTTTATCAGTTCGATATCTACTCTCATCACATTTTGGCCATTTGTGTTTCGACACATATTCTTTATAATAGAGAATATTATCATTAGTACATGCATGAATAATTTGATACTCCATTCCAATACCTTTCATAATGGCATGTAAATATTGGTATGTACACGGTAAAACATTTGACGGTGGTAATAGAAATTCACCTAAAAATCTACAACATAGACAAAAAGTACTTCTCATTAATGTACTAAACAATAATAACCATACATATTGCATTCAAATGTTACAAATTAATCAAATGGTGATCACCATACTAATTACATTAAAAATAAAGGAAAAAAATATTGCTTTATCATGTATATAGTACTAGTTAATGTCACAAAATATATTACATACATTAGGATTTATGTCACACATGTGTTTGACAAACCATTCACTACCTTTAAGTTGACCAACAACGATGTTTTTGAGCCTTCATCAAGAGTTTGAATTGGCTTCTCAAGTACGGGTTTATCAAAAGCATGGCCATCAGACTGGTTGCCATCACCATCCATTTGGACATTATTAAATGTCTCTTGGATCAATCTATTTGTCCATCTTCTTCAACTATGTTATCAACATCATTATCTCCTTCCATAGGATTATTAGCTTGATCCTCAATATTTGCTCCATCTTCTTAAACATGTGATTGTACTACAACCACCTCTTCCTCATCAAGCAATGCCCTAGGGGGGCCATACTATATAATTACAATGAATAAAGTAATATTAGTATATATAGAAAATATTTAAATGTCGATACAAATATTTACAAATATAATATAGGAAAACAAAGGTGACAAATACAAAGACAAAGGCAACTTAGGTGAGAACGAGAAATACAGACAAAAACAACTTATGTGAGAGAAAAAAACAAAGACAACAAATCAATTATGATGTTTGTGCAATTTATCAAGATTATATTTAAGAATGTGTTGGAAAAATATAGGAAAGATGTTACTTTTCTTGACATGTAGGAAGAGAGAGACATTTTGAGATATATAGTCACAACCATAATAAAAAACATGTTGATCTTATTTTGCATTCATCGTTATAATGTCATATTCTTTATTAATTTCACTTAGAGAACAAAAGTTTTAAGAGGATGGGTGAGAAAACATGAGATTGGGTGAGGGAAAGAAACAAATACAACAAATCAATGTGATTATGAAACTTGTGCAATTTAGCAAGATGTTGAAGATTATGTTGAAATTTTTTAGAAACAATCACCTGGAAATCATCAAACCCTTTACATTCCACTCACATTTACAAATGTACTCAAAGTGCAAGACTCAAACAATAATACCAATGAATCTAGGTAATACCAATTAAGTTCAAGCAGGAAAATCTTCAGGTAAATACTACAATAGTGTGCATAATGGCCTCCATAGGACAAGAGAATGAGAGGAGAAGGACAAAAAATGTATTTTATCCCGAGCTCCTCTCAAATATTCGATTATGACACGTGAAGGGTGGATCTTATATTATATTTTATTTTTAATTAAAAAAATTAGTTCTAAAGAGGACATGGACTTTTAATATTATATGAAAGGTATTCTCACAATGAAAGTTACTACTAAAATTAGTTGGTGGCTAGATGGGTCTAGGAATGTAAAAGAGGAAGATAAGTATTTCTTATTCTTTACTATTTGCTCTTGTGTGTGTCTCTAATTATTTATTCTATACCCTTTTATTCTTAATTTCCCATATTTTTCATCATTGCTCCTAAATAGGTATGTCTCATATTGTCTAGGTTAACTTATCAAAATGAAGGAAACAATGTGGTTGTTGATCTAACTTATTAGTTGCATTTTATTTTGTATTTTAATAATATGTTTTCACTCATAAACTTTGAAACCAATAGCCTATGTAAGAAAATTAGTTAGGAACCCATTTTTTTCCTTATAGAAGTGGTAGGGAACCCACTAAAGACATTAATTTTCATAGGAAACCCTTTTTTAATAAGACACATCATCAATATCTCCTGCTATACTAAATGGGGTATTGTTTCTTTTTGACTACTTAGTTGATTTCACCAAAATGTCAAAAACTCACTCCTTTGTACTTAGTGGTAAGTGAATGTTATATATAGAATAAAAACATTATGCCTACTTCAAAGGACATTCAAAATGGAATGATCTACCTTGCATGAATGATATAAGTAAGATAAATTTGGAAATAATAACCATTAATGATTTATCAAATATTTCATTAATCTACCATTTTCCTAGAACTATTATAACATTGACATTACTTCAAGTTTTCTCACAATTTACAACAAACGAGACCATATACTTATCACAAAAAGAGACTTTATATAGAGGATTCTTCACTCTATATCACTTGGGCTTAAAAAGTTCATTATCCCCTATTAAAACATTTTGAAACGCCAAGTGCAAGGCTTGTGTCCCATACTTTAAAAAAAATGAGAATGTCTCTTTTATGACCGAAATACATTGTGGATAGGAACATAACATTTTAAATGTGCAGAATATACTTTAATAACTTATTAATAATTCTCCCTAAAAACCCATTAACCTCTAAATCCTCTAGGTCCTAATTAACCCCCTAACACCTTAACCTGATTCCCCTAAGTCGTTAAACCCCTAACCCATAAGCCCTTAACCCCTAACCCCTAACCCGTAAACCCTTAAACAATATCGCCTTATCCCTAAGCCCATAAACTAATTAATCCATAAATTTACCTAACCCCTTAATCAACCCTAACCATAATAATCAAATAATATTTCTCCACAACAAGATCACAACATAGGTCAAATATCTCCCAAAAGAATATAAACATTTGCAACATAAAGATAATACAATTTACAATAAAAATGCAGACAATCTAAAACACAAAATACATATAAACATTTACAAAAACAATTTAAAATACAAAGACATATAATGAATAACTTACTAATGGATGATATTCATGTCCGCCTTAAACATGTCTATAGTCTCTACAATGCCTTTTAGTTGTTTTTATTAGATGTCTCCTTGTTTTCAAGCCCTTGCAATTTCCTACAAGGGAAATAACATTTTCAATCGTCTGAAGCCCTCGATGTCAATCTCACATCTCATTGGCCTCCTTGCGGAATGTTATGTGACATTCTTCTTCACCAAACTTCCAATCATGATTTTCTTCAAAAATTAACCTCAAAATAGGCCTACAACCTTTCAAAAAAATCACAAGTAATATAACAACTATGTTGAAAGTTATATGAATATTCGGCCCTCTATATATAGATATATATATATATATATTATATATATATATATATATATATATATATTATATATATATATATATATATATATACTTATATATGTTATATAGTATATATATACTAGATATATATTATAACTTAGATAATTTATATATTAATAGATATATTATTGATATTAATATTAATATAGCCTAATTATATATTAATAATATTACATATAATTATAATATTAATCTTATATTTATTATAATTAGTTACTCAACATAAACTAGTCTTAAATTAAATATTGTCAAACAAAAAGAAGTCATTAATGGTGGAATTGGTTGTCATACAACAATTCCCTAACATTTATTTTATATTGGACCAAACATTGAATATTCGATGGTACAAGCACTCTCATTGGATATTTGATGGTAAAGGAACTCATGTCAAATATTCGACAACTGTGAGGATTTAAAAAAAAAAAATACATTTATCTTCCAATAGCTTTTTCCTATTTTATCCCTTTTGTTGGATTCCACCATCAGATTTTCCACCCATGTCTATTAGTGTGTGGTTTTTTTCCCTGGAAGGGTTTCCACATTAAACCATTGTTTGTGAATCTAATTTGTATGATTTTTTGCTAAGTTCTTTACTATATTGATAGAGTTTTTTTTCAAAGAATTGTAAATTTCATACAATATTGGTTCACTCGCGAGTCGCCACTCTCAATATTTTGTGATTCCTAACATCATCAACATATATTAAGTAGAATACTATGTAATGTTTATTCAATAATTGTTATTTTATTTAAGCATTTCTTTTGGAAGTTACCGCCTTGAAGAGGCAAGCGAATATAGATCTCTATTCTTCATTATCAAAGAGATGCTTCTTAGGGTTTATCTCTCTTATCTCTTGTGTTCTTAGGTTTTCTACTACATTTTAAGTGATTTCTCTAAAGTTTATGGGTTATGTACCATACACCATTGCATTGTGTAATGAATGATCCTTTGGTGGATAATGATTAAAGTTTCATGATAGTTAACTTTTAGTAAAACTTATTATATTTGAGTGTGAATCGAGATTTTTCTTGCATACTATGTCACAAGGTCTTTTTGCTTTCTACATCAAGTGGTATTAGAGTAAGTTGATGTTGATGTACATAAGAATTCTATTTTGATATTGATTTTTGGCAAGAAATGTGAAGTTTATGTTCTCACGTTAGCATCTTGGTTGGTTGAGTGTGTAGAAGCTTTCAAACCTGGTGGAAAATGATATTATAGTGTTTGTTATAATATGGCATAAATTACATGGCATAAAAGTGTTTTCCCTATGTTAATGGTCAAATAACAAGTCTAACTAAAATCAAAATACAAATTAAGAAATGATAGCAACTTTAAGAATGTTATATTCCATCTTGGATGCCATGTAAACTTCCCATAGAAGTGGAATGACAAGAAAGATATATGATGAGAGCATTGAGATTAGTATTGTAGAAGAAGAATGTAACACTGCCATTGTGACCTCCTATAATTTATAAATATATTTACTATGTTTGTATGTTAGGATGTGTTATTTCTATGTACCTAGATGTATATATGATTCAAGCTAGCATTCCTATGTATATATATGTTAAGCCTAGAGTTCCTATGTGATTTTAGGCCATTGAGCTTATGTGCTAAAAGGCTAGCAAGCTAGCTATGTAAATATGTAATTACACTAATATTAATAAAAATACATTACCACTATAAACCATATCAGAGTAAAGAGAGGGGACCTAGGAATCCATGAATGGGAAAGGACTAGGTGGATAAGTGATGATGATTTTATGCCTAGGGGTTATGTAACATCCCCGATCCCCAACCACGCACTGCTACTCATAGCCAAGACTATAATTTTTCAAAATTTATGTAGAAGCTCATAATTATCAATGTCCCTTATCAAATCTTGGCACACTAATGGGATCTTTGTATCCACACCAACCGATGGCTATCTAAGCTAGACTACCATGTGGGTATAATCATGCCCAAAGGAACTTAGTGAACAATAACTATATTGTTTTCCTCTTTTAATCAATTACTACAACAATACCACAACATGTGCCTGTAACTTAGGAATTTAATCCTTGGATTACTTTTCCATGTACTGAAATGCATAACTATATGCATAATTAATGGAACATTCAACCACAACCATAAATATTAACATAGTAAATAAATTTCATGCACAACAGAAACAATTAGACACATAGTCCCAAATGATGGTTTACACGAAACAATAAATTTCATGCACAACAGAAACAATTAGACACATAGTCCCAAATGATGGTTTACACAAAACAACACATAAGTAAAACAATTACACATACACACTTATCTAGTAAAGAAGTATGATCAGCTAGAGGCCTTCCACGTTCCACCTATCCACAGACTACATGGTTCATATACTCTCAACCATGGGTCATCCCTGAGCAAAAGTCTCAACTCCATGGACAACAATTAAACTAAGTTACACACATACACAACCAACATTGGGAAAGTGTACTAACCCTAGCATCTTCAGCTTCCAACCTATAGGCTCACACCCCCCATCAGTATGTGCCTAAGTGATGCAACACTTCTTCACACCCAATGGTCCCTCGATTGTGCTGCCACCTCTAGGGTGACTTACCGTTGATCAGTGATGATCTCAGCCATGTGGCTCTAGGATCTCTTGCTACTCTCTGGGGTTCCAAGTACCCTTTAGTCCCAACCAAAATATTTCTTGGTAAGAGCCCAAGCATAGGGTTAACTGGCCAACCAACAAAAACTAAGATGACTCTTGTCATTTCTAAAGTCCAAGCCCTGGATTCATTGACTGGTCCATGACCAAAACTCCAAAACATTCAATAACTCCTGAATTAATTCTCTTTCAAGAAAAACATTTACTTTACATATGCATGACTCTATCTTTCCATGTTTCACCCTCCAAAGCTACTTGAGCCTTAGCACCTTTTTAAACCAAAATTAACACATTAGAACTCTTTCCCCCTTTCTTGTGTTGAAGCCTTAGAAGGGTAGTGACATATTTTGAGGGATTGTGTATATAAAGAATGGTGCATTATCCTTGGTCATGGAAGCTAATGGGAAATGATAGACTATGGGTTGGAGGTTTCTAGAGTTTCATACTTTGGTCTGTTACCTTATTGGTGTGATTTGTGGACTTTAGTTACCTATAGAAAGTCTTTCTCCTTAATGGAGTCATAGATCTGGCTCGAAGGTGACCCACTATTGAGAGATCGTGAGAAATGTGGATTATGGTTGGGAGGAATATTCAAGGAATGTAGCCTAGTTGGTGCTTCATTTAAAAATATAAGTGTTCTTATCTTTCCACTATGTTTAAGTCATGTATTTATACCTATTTTTAATGAAGTTATGTATGTGTATCATGCTTTTATGGTTATGTATATATGTATATTACGTGGTGCTATACATTATGAATGTGTTACAGGGTAGATATATAGCATGCTAGTTGATATTGGAGTCTTATTGGGTATTGTATTTTATGGTATTAGAGGTATCTGATCCAAAGTTAAAGAGAAATTTTGGATTCTATAGATGTAAATGTAGTAATGCACCCCAGTGATAGGTGCTGGGTGTGGAGCCTAATTATGTTCTTGATTGTTCAAAAGCTTTTGTTCCAACCATGGTTAAGTTCCAATTCCTGATGGGGGGGTGTGGTGCGGCTTGCCCCCCACTATTTTTGACAAGGGGGTCTATCCGGGGTTCAGGGGAAATGAACCCGAAGCAAAAGTTAGATGAAAAATGTCCTTGTAAAATATTATAATTTCATATTCAATCTGGGTCGTTCATTAGGTAGAAGATCTGACACTAGAAGTTATGTTAATTTAGTTTTTTTTTCGTAGAAGGCAACACTCTTTTTTTGAGGGAATTGTTTTATGACTGTGTATTATTATTCTATGTCAGGAAAAACTAGGAGTCTGTGTGAGAGCAAAGAGAAAATTACAACAGATTTCCTATATGTTGTATCTCTTCATTTTGCTCAATAATATAAAAAGAAGAACTAGTTCTTTCTTCCATAACTGTATGTAAAGAAATCTTTTGATGATAATCACATAAAGAAAAATATTATAAACATGTTTCAAACCAGCTATCTTATAGATAAATAATATTATTTCAATACTTATTTAAAAAATTATTAACAAAACCCTTAAAAATCATAAAAAATTAATTAAATTATTAACAAATCCCTTAAAAAAACCATAAGAAATTAAATTAAATCTATAAATATTACCATAGATAAATTTGCCCCTACAAATTTAAATTATAAATTAAATTAAATTAATTAATAACTCCCTTAAAAACCATAAAAAAATTAAATTATAAATTAAATCTAAATCTATAAATATTAGCATAGATAAATTTGGCTCCTGCAAATTTCCCCTTACTAAAATTTTATTTGATTAAGTAGTACATGTATATATGTATATATTGGGATTGGATGTTGAGAATTAGTAAAATACTTCAAATATGCTCTGGCTACTTTACTGCCGAAGAGTCAAACGGGTTTGGCAATTGTTGGAAGATGCACGGTAACACCCCAAAATTGCTTTCATCCCTTGTGGATTAATGAACACATGGAAACACGAAAGTCACGAATGCCAAATATGAATAGTGTTGAAGGTGATAAGATATCAAGATGTCAGAGATTGAAATGGTTTCAACGGATTCACCTCCTGTAGCACAAATATAAATTATAACCCTGTGATGAATGAATGGCCTTTGGCTTTACAAGGGTAGCTTTCAAAAGTTGTTTTGTGCAGATTTCAGACATTGAGTTGGCACTGTTGAATGCCAAAAGTGTTGTTTTCATGATTGATTGTGGGGATCTCTACCATCTAGAACAATTAGAATGGACAATGATTTTCCAATACACAACGACTTAAAATATTAAAATATATTAGGAGTAATAATTTTTTCATAAAATAATTTGTTCAGGAATTGATATATATAATTTGAGTGGGTCTAATAGTTAACAGTATGTATTTTTCTAAAAAATCATATGTTCAAAATTAAAAGAGTTCGTATATTTAGCAATCAAATCGTATGGGTCTCTGGTCCTACAAACAAAAGATGTCATACACCAATTCCCTGATCCCACAAATAAAAAAATCTTGTACACCAATTTAATATTACCATAAACTTAAAAAACTGAAATATATACCAATAAATATATGATAAAATGTATTTTGAGAAATTTAGAGGAACTAAAATATATACAGGTACATGAGGAGATAGATCATTGTAGGATGTCCATATATGTTTGCTGAATGCCTGATAATAGGCATAGGGGATTCATAAGCCATTGAAGTGATGACACTAGCTGGCTGCCATGTAGAATATTACAAATGCGTATTGAATTTGTTAATCCCCATCCAATGGATCCACGTCACCATCGACCGACTGTCATGTGGAATCTTGCCTAATTCCCTCGCTAAAGGTGTGGTCCTATCTACGACCATGGCAAATTCAGTTTCTTTTTAATGAATGATGGTTTTGTTGCAGAGGGCTATAACTGCAATTTGCATGAAGTAAAATAATTTTACACAACTTTTCTCAATAAATTGAGATTTAGCAGCTATTCAATTGAGGTGGAACTACGCGCCTCTAGTGGGGAGCATCCGAGCTGGACTATTAGCTGTTCATCATTCTCGCCAGAGAGTTCTTCCAGGGATTTGCCGGTTGCTTCAGGGATCAGGAACGTGAGAGGGAACCCTATAGCGCTTATTGCTGCTAAGATTAGCAGAGAGGCTCCGACACCAATACCCTTCTTGTAGCCTGTGTCCTGACCTTGGTCGCTGCCAGCTGCGTAGAGAAAACCAATGGTTCCGATTATGGCTCCTGCCTTGCCTGCTGCTCCTGTTATGCCGTGGCATGTTGAACGAAACCTTGCCGGGAAGATTTCCGCTGCAACGATGAATGTAGTTACATTTGGACCGAAGTTTGAAAAGAAGAAGGTGAAGCAATAAATTACGATGAAGGCCGAGCTTTGTGTTCGCCAATGGTGGTATGAAATACCAAGCACGAACATGAAGACTGTCGTGAAGAAGAATCCCATAAGCTGAATTGGTTTTCTGCCGATGCGATCAACGAAGGCAACTGTGAACCAGTAGCCCGGGACTGTCGATGCTAGAGCAACAATCGACTGTGCTCTTGCTATTCGATAGACTTCTTCAATGGCGTTCATTTTTTCGGCGGACGGAAGCCATTTTAAATCTGTGAAGATGTCCTTCTGGAAAAGATTTTGGCTGTAGAATACGATGTCGATGAGAAACCATGTGCTTGTAGCGCCCAGCAGGTGCCAGCCGTGTCGCCTTGCAAACGCTCTGGAAAATAAACCAAACCCCGGCTCCGTCCTCGCAATCTCTTCTGCCATCATTTGCTCCACTTCGATTTCTACGTTAAGAACGCTGGACATGTCGGACGAAGCTTTAATTGCGTCTCTTTTTATTAGCGCCGTGTAGCGAGCCGTTTCGGGCATTCTCATTCGCCAGTAATATGTAAACGCAGCGGGAATGGCTCCAAACATAAGAATCGTCCGCCATACAAAATCGGCTTCACGGGCGGTCGAACGTTCCCGATCTTTCTCGTACGCGGGGCGGTCGTATTTGCTATTGAATCCCGCAGACACGATAATGGCCACCGCACCTCCGGCAAGAATCCCAAACCCTTGCAGGGCAAACACTGCTGCGATGAATGACCCTCGCGTTTTCTTGTTCGCATACTCGGCCATAATGGTGGCGGATAAAGGATAATCTCCGCCGACGCCGAAGCCGAGCCAGAATCTGAAAAAGCAGAGCGTGGTCATTACAGATTTGGCTGTGCTGCCGTAAGAAAGACCCGATGCTATGGAAGTAGTGATCATTAACATAAGAGTTATTCCATACACTTTCTTTCGCCCCATTTTGTCGCCCAGCCAACCGAAGAAAACATGCCCTGCAAGTGCTCCACATAAAGCCACCGAGATCACGGCGGCCAAGACATTTGGAGGTAAAGTACCGGGCCTCTGGCTCTTCGGATCAAAGTAATAGATCCTTCCAAGGAGCTTGGTGACGGTGGAGATGCAGAACAAGTCATAGGCATCCGTGAAGAACCCCATCCCTGCAATAACGATGGCCTTAAAGTGGTACAATTGCGTTCTTGCGGTGTCTAATGCATTTAACACATGCAGCTGATTTCTGCCCATGGTGCTTACTTTGCTTCAGCCCTTCGGCTGAAAATCCTTTGCCTACTGCACATATAAGAAAGGGAAATTTCAATTAAAGCTCGGGGACTTCGTAGATGTTTCTTTTAAGGATCTTGGATTTCAAAGGTTCAAGAAACTAAGACTGGTCCAAAGCAAGCTCTTTAAAGTTCAATATTAAATATGCTTAATGGCGAAATCTCCAGCATTGATAATCCTCAGAAATTGGATCAAAAATTCCCAAATCGATGTGAATGAAGCATGGATTCTCGAACCTGGAGACTCTTCTGAAAGGAACGCCTGAAGGTTTTTCCTAAAAGCAGAAATTTCGGGAGCAGCACAATCTAAAAACAGCAATAATTTTATGATCTAATTATATGGTAACTATGGAGTTAATACGCACCTTCAGGTCGATCGTCCGATCTGCGTCTAAATATAAAATAAATCCCAGAACTCCGAGGCAGGATCATCTATTCCATACAGAGAAGTGTTTCACAACACGAAATGGCTGAAATTGTTAACAGCCAGGACTAAAATGACAGCGACAACTAAATGAGAATAAGACGCGGTTGGACGCTTCGCACATAACCAAACATGACTTATTAAACCTGTTGGGTAGAATTTGTCGGGGAGTCACGCTGGTAATTGGGCAGAGGCTTTACCACTTAATATATAATAAGGCGTGGAAATTCGCGTGCAAGACTATAAGGCCTTATCTCCAAACCCCACAATCTTAAATACCAAGAAACCCTTTTTTATTAAATCACTGTGCCACCATATTTGTCAATTGTCTTTTGCCAAAGGTCAACACGCTCCTGGTTTCCAAAGCAGTTCACAGTTAACACGCCAGCATTTCAGATATCAAATTAGCCTGTGGGCTCCACGGTCCACCCGTGACCTGAACCCACGCAGACCAAGTGCACGCATTACAATTTACCCGCATTTACCCGCATGTTAGGGTAGATATACGTGTGGGAGTTACCGATTTACCATGTACTTAAAAAAAGTGCTTCATAATTTACTCATATGTATATACGTGTGGGAGTTACACCCTGTGATTAAAAAAAACATGTGCCGCTTCCTCGAAGTTCGGGTTTTTTCCGAGTTCTCTTCCTCGAAGTTGCTCCTGCGAATCAGAGGAATGGGTTGTTTAATTTTAGTGGTGTCGCTGTCCTCTGACATTTTGATGGGTAGCACGTGAGAAGCTTCCTATACAAGGAATATCTTTCTCTGTCAACCTAGTCATTAGACCAACGCCGGGCTGCATATACTTGCATATTAATTTATCAATGAATTGCCGATTTATTGAATTATATGTTTGGTTTGGTTCGATTTATTGAACTATATGATGCTGTTTTTGTGTTTTTTTAATAATAATTAATAAAAGTATTATGTAGATATTTTGGCTTAATACTTTCATAATAAATTGGTTTGGGGTTGTCGTAAAATTGTTTTTGCTTAGCTAAACAAGAGTTCGTCTTTTTTGGACGTAAGGAAATAGGTTAACAGCCCAAGATCCAGAGGCATCTGGCAGAAGTGAAAGCATGTTCCCTTCGCCAGCGGGTTATTACAGGTGGCGTGGTTTTCTTTGATAACGGTGATGAGTCAAACCCACATTCGCTGATAGCAGCCAGAGATGGCCATTCTCATTGTTGGTTTGACACTTAAATTCGATAGGTTTTGCCACCTTCGAAAAAAAGAAAGAAAAAGAAAAAGAAAATTCATAATAATATTTACCCAATAATATTTATAATCTGAAAACTACTACTTATCACAATCATTTTGTAGGGATGTTTACGTTTCGCGTTCTAGAAGTGGATTTATCATCATTCGTTGAAATTTTTTTTAAAGAAATATTATCAAGAAAATAATAATATTTATATAAAAATAAGAAGCAAAATAATAATATTTATGTTGAAAAATAGAAGCAAAAAGAAAAATGAAAAAAAGACAAGCTCAAATTACACCTCATAAATAATAAAAACTTATTATAAAAATAAATAAAATAATCTTAACAAATTTCGAATAATTTGTTATAAAGATTTATTAATAAATATAATAATAAAAAACGTAATGATAGTGATTAATTTAAACTTATATACTATGGTCATTATTAATTATATTACTCTTAATTAAGAGAAATTTATTTATTAGGAAATTAAGAAAATAATATTTGTTTTCGAATGAGCTTTTTATAATTTTTATAATTTTATTTTATTATTATTAGAAAAATAGATTACATTAGAAAGCATCTACTATATCTCTGGATTTTTGGATTCAAAGATCAGGGAGAATCATGAGTTTTTCCTTCTTCCTTTTTCTCCATCAGTCCATGCTGTGAAAGAATGTACAAGTAAGGCTAAAACCATTTGTCATTTTCTTAAGTGATTGCCATTGCCATTGGAGCAATCGGATATGGAATATCCTTCTAGCCATCAAACTAGTCTTATTCACGATTTCACTTTTTCCCACAAATTGCAGGCACTGTTGGAGCTGAAGATCTCTCCTCCTCCTTTGGTGAAAGATTTTCCTCCATCAAGGTTGTGTCAGAGTTAGATCTCTCCTCCTCCTTTGGTGAAAGATTTTCCTCCATCAGGGTTGTGTTAGAGTTACTGGACTAGAGCTTGAGATGTTGAGTTGTTCATTCATGTCTTATTGTCGATCTTCTGGTGTCGTGAGCTAACTATTTTGATTTTGATTTGCAAAATTCTCGGCACCTATTGTTGGTTTTGGATTTTAATTATTAATAATTATTTAGTAGATAGTAGGAATTTAATCTTCATAAAATAGGCAATATTCAGGGGATCTCTCCGGTAAGAAGTCCCAACTAGACCTCAGACCATTTGGAGTGGGAGTCACAACAATAGGTGTTAATGTAATGTCTTGACCCTGGTAGCGTGCACAGATAAGTATGATGACTTTGGAAGGAAGCAAGTGTGTGACTTTGTAGCGAGTCAAGTGAGATGCAAGGGGGTTTTAACACACAAAGGGGAAAAGGAAGTGTGCCCTTAGAAGCTTGTATTAGTACGCAGCTTGAAAGGAACACACGAGCGAAAATACATCACAAGCTGAAATGCAGAATACCACAAATCAAAGTGACGGGTTAATCCAACAACATGAATGTTGAAAATAGCAACAAGAAATTCTAAAAATAGAAGTGCTAAAAATAGCAGTGTTATAAATAGCAATTTGGGTGCCAGTGTTGGATTGAGCAACAGGAATGAAAATTGGAGGTGTTAAAAATAACATTCTATTTTTAGCAATTCAGGGTGGATTCCTATTTTTAGTCAGTGCCTGGACTAAAATAGGAAGTAAAATTCGAATTTGAACTTAATAGCTGTTTGAAAATAAATAAATTAATTCACCTTGAGTTAATTAGTCGTGAAAAATCAAACTTGAAGTCCATGTGAGGACATGCAACAATTTATCTATTAATTGAGGAATTTATCCATTAGTTAAAGAGATAAGGATGAGTTCTAATTTGAGTAGTAATTAGTTGGCTCAGTTAACTGAGTCAAGTCCAGTTATAATTGATTTAAACATTTTGTTTAAATTAAGTAAGTTCAGTTAGTTAATGCATGCTTGCATATAACTGTTGCACTTCAGATAACTGAAGATTCTCTCATGAATAACTCATGCATGTCAGTTCAGACAGAGACCCAGTTGAGATCAAAGATGGGACATTGTACTATCAGTTGGATGAAAATTTTCCTATAAAGGAATCTCATCCATGGATGAGGATTTATCTCCTTCAGGAATGCATAGTTGGATCAGAGCTTAGTGAGTGTGTGAAGAGGCCAATTCACACAAGTGGCTACACTGGACCCCAATCAAAATTGCACAAAGAAATAGGAGGCTTGGAGGGCAAACCAGAGGTTAGATAGAGGCCTTTGACTGTCTATGAGCAGCAGAGGTATTGCAGAGAGAGCAGGATAGCTTTTGAGCTGATTCTTTTTGTAATACTGGCTATATTTCCACTTGTATGATAATATAGAGTTGGGGTTTTAGGCTGAGGCTTTCCCCGGGTTATATCTTCTGTGTTATGTGTGATTGATTCCTTCTTATCAGTTATATGTGTTCTTATTGATATTGCTCATGTTTGATTAAGCTTCCGCTAAATTGGTTGTAGAAGTAAATCAAGTATTTTGCTTTAGTATATTGCATTATCAGGTGATCTACATGCGAGAATTTCTACAATGAATTCAACAAGATTCATACAATCGCATACAAAGTAGTTCATAAGAAAATGCATAAGTAAAACAACATACATTGCTAAAGCAACCATAATAGTCCAACTACAATAAAAACATATGCATGGAAGCATGTCGGCTATGTTATTATATTATAAGTGAATTTTCCATCCATAAATACACCATTGACAGCCACTAGCCCCAATAGTGGAACATTACAGTGAAAAATAACTACTCCTCCAAAGAAGTATAATCACTCTACGTTGTGGAGAAGCCAACGCTCGTCACAATACTCCCAAGCCTTCACTAAGACTAAGCCTAGCCAAAAGATTGGCTCCCAAAAGCATGTTGTATGAGTTATGAAGTTTTATTTATAGCAAAGGGTGGGGTGACCCTTAACATTCCCCCTTGTGACTCTTTCACTACCCTCATGACTCTTCAACTTCCTTACAAGTAACTCATTACATAACATGATGACCTTTCACATTCCAGTAATGACACTTGAAATTTCAATTACAAAATATTTACAAACAATATTACATTTTCCACGTGTACCCATGTAAGACAAAATAGGCTAGAGATAGCCTAATAAGACAAAACACTATGATTTCGAAGTTTGGGGAAAGACCAACTCGACAACCTCCACTTGGTGCTTCTTGGTCACATATTGATGCCAAGCTTGGTACTGCATGATGATGTCCGCAAACTACTTGATGGTATCTTTATGATAGCAGACTCTTGCCTCCATAGCATACGGGTATGTGGTCTTGGAACCTATGTCCAACTCGTTCTGAAGCATGTACGGCATGTTGTTGACTATGACGGGACCACCAATGTACTTCTGCATGTTATGTGTGCTCAGCACCAAGTCTTCCCTCGTGACCTCTCATTTTAGCTACTCCATGTACTCATCAATCTCTAACCGGATTTGGTTCTCGTGTTTAGCATTGATGAGGGAACCTGTATCTGTTCACTTTTTTCTTCTGTTGTTGCTTTTTCTAGGTCATCAGCCTGTATTGGGGTTGTTTTCTCTGTCATTGCACCTTGCATTTGTTATGTTTCCTGCTTCTTCTTCTCTTCCTATTTTTTCCTCCTCATCTCACATGTCTCTTTCGGTTGTTGTTCTGCTTGCTGCGATCTCAGTTCTGCTACCTGCCAGCTTTGCTTATCTCTCTTCCTCTGTTTTGTTTTCTATGTCCTTTGCTTCCTTTTTCTTCTTCTGCCAAATATTCCTGCATGGATATTGAATATGCTTTTACTCAACAATTTTGTTCTCCCTCTATTATGTCAGCAACTTCCTCTTTCACTGATCTTGTACTAGATTTTTGCCTTCTCCTATTGCTACCAAACTTGTTGCCATGTTAGTGTTGACTCCTTTTCTATGAGCAGTTGAGTGTCTGCATATATTGACAAGTTAACTAGCACTTGCTCAACTGCTTTCAGTGGTCTCCCTTGAACTAGTTCTCTTTGGTGCCATGGTACAATTACTACTGGAGGAAAGTGCTTCACGAGTGTGGTACCTGTTATGTTCCTATACCAATAGGTGTCATATATCATGATGGACTTGGTTTAGCTTTGAAATATGTATATACCTTTGCTTGTTGAAAATGTTTTCCATATTAAAAAATTCAAAAAAATTAAAAAAATGTAAAGAGGGTATGCCCTAAAATAAAAATCAAAGGGCAGAAAAAAGGAAAAAGGTAAAAAAAAATGAAAATGAACCCCAAAAAGAAAAGACCATGAAAGTGTGCAAACCCACATGCCACTACCATTTACTTTTATGCATAATAATGATTGTGTGCAACTTGTTATTCATGTCACAATCCATGGTAACCAAATAGTTTAATCTTGGTTATTCTATGTTTTGAATTTCATGTTTATAGATATAGAGAATAAAATCTGACCAAACTATTTAATCTTGGCAGATAAGTAGATAGGTAGAGTGAATAAAAGGAACTAAACAGTTTAATCTGAGCCTTTGGATGTAGTGAGGATAGACTTAGATAGATTTCCATTGTAAAAGAAAAGAAAAGTTTGATAAGGGTAAGTGCACCTTAATAAAAGAAGAAAAAATGGTAGGATAAGTAGGTAGGGTAAGTAGATGATTAGTTGCAGAATTATGCATGATGAATGATTATCCAAATATCAAGTCATATATTTTCATCATCAAAAGCACTTAAAGATATGGATGACAATGAAGACATTTACATCATGGACAAAAGTCAATTAACTTCCTCACTCATTTTTTCCCTAAATTTTACTAATTCCCATAAGTACTAAAGACACCAACAACCTGAAAGTTAAAGGGGCTCAAAGCATTTCTCTGACTTCTGAAGGAACCGGACCCTCAGCCCAATAACTTGTAAGGCCTAAGTGCTAAAACTCCTTCATCAAAATTCACCCCCTTCATAGTTCATTCATTCCCTTCAAATCCTTTTCCTAAGATAAAATCACTCTTTTACTTAGGAAAAATAAAGGTTCTTTATAAAAACCCCCCAAACACATTTTAGCCTAAGTTATAATGTTGGATGATGAATGTATTTTTGGAAACATTCACTTAGCGCATTTTCTTTTTCCATGGTCATATTAACTTTTAATTCTTATTATTTAACTCCCAAAACAAATTACCCTTTGTCGTATTATTAATAAAAATCCCAAAATCAATAAATATCCCTTTCCATTGGTTTGAAAAATAAACCATAAATAAAGTTAATTAAACTGGATTAGTTAACCGAATCACGATTAATTAAGAGCCACCCCCCGACGCATTAAAAAAGGGATTAATTAGTCATCTGGTTTAATTAAATAACCTCTCCGCCAATACCATCATCCCTGATATAATTAAGTCATTTTAATTATTGTAATTATGCAGTGGGCCCCCTTTATTAACTCCCTAACACTTTCCACCGCTGACTGTCGTTCGTCTATCCTCCCTCATCCGACGACTCTCGCTCATATTGTGTGGGCCTTTTGGTCGAGTGTTAACCACACGATGAAAGTTGTTTTGACTTTTCTCCGATGCTACATGTCATCCCATTTGTGACATCGCATGACTCTCTACCAAAACCACCAACCTCCCAAAAGTTGTGCGATGAAAACCATTACCGCTCCCACTTATAGCTTTCGCTATATGACAGTGTCCCATCAGTTAATTAAACCAACTGTCGTTTTCCATTTACCCACCAAATTCCCAAAAAGTCTTTGAATTTGTACATAAAACAAAAATATTCATGGTTTTATCTTTTTACCGAAAAAATAAAGTTCTGCTTCCATGCATGCACAGAGTATGTCCAGACCAGCAAATTATTCCCAACCACCAACCACTATCAGTTCTGAACTCTAGGCCACTGAAGACTACTGTGTGCACCCTAAAAAACCTTCACTGTAGCCATTTGTCCTGACAGTCAACCAAAAATAGGTATTTACCGCATTTCCTTCTCAGAAACCCTGTTTTTGTAGTGAACTTCCACTAAATTGCTCTAAACTCAAATAATTCAGTACAATTAAGCTGTTTCCCAGTCCCAAGACTTCCCCAAGCACCTGTTTTATTTGAAATCCTTGAAAGCCCCAACTTTCTTCCTTGAATACACAAGAAACAAGGATGGAAGCTCTTGTCGCCCTAAATGTCACACCAATCACTACTCCCTATAGGGATTTGAACTACCTTCCCTTGGCCAATAAATATTTTCAAATTAAGGACCTTATCTTTGATAAAACCCCCTTGAAGCTATACTACAGGCACCGGGACAATTATCTGGACAATGCTGATAAAATAGGTCTTTGGGAGTCCAACCTCCCTAAATATCAGTTCCCCATTGTCCATATTTTCCCAAATATTGTCCACCAATGCCATGCAAATTACAACCCCAATCTGAGAGTTGTAATGTCCCCTAACCAGGAAGTCCTTTTTACCATTACAGCTAAGTCTATAAACGAAATGTTGTAATTACAGCCTCGCCAGAACCTCACTCCCCTTTCCATTGCTAATTTACTTGATAAATCTTCAAGGTTGTCTAGTGCTGAAATCGACCAAGTCAGTCAGACTTTCATTGAAGAACAATACAGATCAAAAGATCCCCCTCCCTACATGACAAGTGCCTTTACTAGTTTGGGCAGGGATATTGTCACCATCTTTGCTTGCATTATGGGTTTTACCACTAGTGAGTATGTAGATGAAATGACCTTTGCCTACATAACTATTTTTACCCCTGGCCAACCTCCTGCATGTAGATATGACTATGCTACATTCAATGCTGATAAGATGCATGACCAGTTCATGAGATTAGAGAATGAAAGGGTATTCAAATATTCTTTAGTCCTATATCATCTTTTCCTTTACGGCCAAGCTGATAAATTCCCTTTCTCTATACAAAAGCTTGACACCAAAGGGAACCCTAGGTCAGTCATCTTGTGGACTTCCATTTTTCATTATTCTTCTTCTTCTCCTCATCCTTATACACATTTTATTGATCAATTTGTGCATCCAGTAACTACTATGTTGATAGGAAGTCCCCTCCTAGAATCAGTGATGATATTAAGAGAATTCTTCATTTATCCAAGTAGTACAAGGTTGGGGACTGGTACTTGTACCAGAACCATACTGAGATCAGGATTTATGGGCGTGAGCTACCTCCCTTTAAACTACCTAAATATGTCCCCATGAGATTATTTGCCCTGGAGTACTACAGGAAAATGATCAATTATGATGAAATCCACTTTATGCAAGCTAAGAAGAAAGCTCAATTAAGGATAAAGGATCACCTAGGCCCATTTATTTGCAACAACAGAAGAGTAGGGAAAGAGGCAGAGGAAATCCCTGAGAGAATGAGATTGAAAAAGAGTTTCATCTGGCCTTATGATCCTCATAGCTTCATCTGTGATAGAAGGAAAAAGCATAAGCTATCCCCCTACTTCCATCATAGAATTCCAAATATAGAACAATATGCAAATCAAAATGAGTGGGTGGACGAAACACTTATAGAACAAGATAATACACAAATTGAAGTAGAAAATGTTATGAAAGATTTGGAAAGACAACTTGATCTGGATTCCTTTGTATAGGTGCCTGGAGAATTTTCATAGAGACCAACACAGGAGCATAGTGCACAGACATCAGTACAACCAGAGACTTCAGGACAGAGAAAAGATTCAGGATCACGGAGCATTTCTAAGGAGTTGACCCAAACTGATACAAACATTGGAAACCCTCTAGTATTGCAGACCCCTCTTAATGAGGAGCGAAATAAAAATAGAAGTAGGAGTGAGGCTAGTCCCTCTACAGTGCCATTGGACCAGGTATTGTAAAGAGACAAAGATTGAATCATCTATCTGAGTAGGAATATGAAGAGACAAGAAGTGACATAGTGTAGACAGCACTAGTAGGGGAGACACCATCTACCTTTCAAACACAAGCACTAAACAGGCAACCAAGTGTAGCAAGTGTAGAAGTGTCATCGCTAAGGACAATTTCAGAGCAAAGCCAGGATTTGAAAGAAAAAGTACAAAGATATTAAGGCTAGGAATGAGCAACTCAAAGCTCAAACCTATGCCAAGTATCTAAAAATGGCTCCCACAAATCAGACAAGGTCGATGTCAGCCTTTGACATCAAAGAGAGAAAGATGTAGATGAGCTTTTTGAAGCCAACAATACAACAACCAAAGTCTATGCCTGATTATTTAAAAACACATTTTGAAGTTCTTGCAGAGACATCCACCCAATTGATCAAATTTAGCTCCATAAGCAGACAGGTGAGACATCAATTGCAGAATTCTCTCAGTAATACTACAACACAGTTACAGTTGGAAAAAGTCTCTTCTCAGGCTAAGGACACAAGGATAAAATCACTAGAAGATATGGTGATTGAGTTGGGACATGATCCAAAAGATGTTAAAGTAGCTTAAAGTTTGATAAAGAAAAAGAATTATGACATTGCTACACTCAGGAAACAACTCAAACTCCCTCCCCTCATACATCCACAAACTGCAGAAGTAATTGAGAAACAAAATGAGGAAGAACTTATGGACTTGATCCTTAATTTGAATGAGTAGCTCAAAGAAATAGAGCAGGAACTAGAAAAAGCTTTGCAGTTCGAACAGGGTGAGTTGACGACCATGCCTCAGATTGTAATACCCATAATGTGCCATCTACTATTGCAGCATCTTTAGCACCCAACATTCCTCCAGCAACAGCTCCGCCAGTAACAACAACAACAAGTACATCAGAAGCAGCAACAACCTCAACAAAGCAAATAGAGGACTTAATAAAGTCCATGGAAGAAATGAAAATCCAAGCAAATGAAATAAAGAAACTGAAAGAAATGGTTACCAGCTTGGAAAACTAGTGTGAGATATCACAGATCAATTACACTAAAGAAGAGAGAAAGAATCGAAGGATGACTAAAATAATCAAGAAATTAGAGAAAGACTTATCGTTGGAAAAGCCTTTAAGAGACATGAAAGAGATTTTATGGACCAATATCATTGATTCCATCAAAGAAATTTGGTCTTCCATTTAGATCATTTTTGAATAGACTGAGTTAGTTAAAATAGCTATAGAGGCTATACAGAAGACCAGGGAAGAATTGGGGGAGAAACCTGAAGAGGCAACCCAATTAATCAACTTATTGAACAACCAAAACAGGCAACAACTAGAACAATGGGATATCGAGGATTGAACTGGTACTATCCTTGAAATTAAGAAAGTTCTCACTAAAAAGAACTTAATGCTTAACCTAGAAAGAAGATGTCAAAGTATTCAAAAGGACATAAATTATTTTATGGTAAAATATGAAATTCTAAGGGATAAAGGACTTCCAAACCCACTTGTCATAAATGACAAATTGATGACTCATGATGACTACATTGACAAACTGCACAAACAAGCCATAAGTCAAGCCAGCTCTTCAACAATGAAAGCACTACCTACAGGAAAAGCGTTGTATGATGGTTTGGAAAATCTTTTTTATATTGAGCATGAAGTTAAGCATCTGTTCATAGTCCAGCCTAATTTTGCAAAATACACTGAAGCTGACGAAGTGTACAGGAAATTAATCAAGATGAAGATACCAAATGAAGAATGGTGGACCAATATGCTCGATATCCTATAAATTTACTATGGTAACTCTGAGGTAAATAGAAAATATTTACTGAGGTAAACTCTAGTAAACATGTAAAGGGTATCAAGAATAGGTAAAGAGTATTAGTAGGGAAAAGTAAGCAAGGATCCAAAACACAATTACTAAAGCAACAACAAGAGGCAAATTCGAGTTTCAATCTCCAGCTCTTCCATGAATAAAGGGACAACAACAATCAGTTTTGCATCTGTCTCTATATTATTGTAAAAGATATTTTGTATTCCCTAGAATAAATATCATGCAGTTATGAGATATTTTTGATGTAATTTTTGTATAAATACTTCTCCATTCGATGTATTGTGGGTGGATTCTATAACATCTCTATAAATCTATGCTATCAAGTTGAGAAAGCTTTTGTACTCAAATCTGGATTTTTGCTGGAAAAGGAATGAATGTTGAGGACATTTCATCAGATTCTTGTGCAGTACAATCGCAAATAGGTATTCTATCCTTGTGATTTTATGTGTTTTCAATATGTTTCAATGTTTCATGCATCTAAAATCTAAATGGTAAAATAATCAAAGTATATTAGAATTAGATTTATTGCTCTCTGCTATCAACAATATACCATTTATATGTTTTCTTCTAAACTATCTCGATAAAGGAATTCTTAATTGCTCCTCTATCCTTGTAGTTTTTCTCTAATAAGTCCCTGCTATTGGATTCTTAATTGTCCTCTACCGGTTGACCTATCTTCCTTTCCTCTTTTTAATCCCAACTTGAGGATTCTTGATTTCCCTCTAGTTTTGAGTAGAACTATCATCCATTCAAGCCCCAAAGGTTGTTGTTACTCTGTTATCTTGCCTGTTGAAATCCTACCTTAGCAATTTGACTTATTCCAGTGAACTGTCCCTGTTTGACTCCATAGCCCAATGGCCTAAAATCCTAGTTTGCCCATTTGTTTCAGAACTCCACCACTCTCAAACAAAACAACCTCATTGAACATTATACTAGCCTAAAATCTTTTCAAACATAGCTAAATCATAAAGAGAGAGCCCTCTCTGGACTAGGTGGGCTAGAACCTAAATCTAAAAGTTGGTTTGTGGTTACCTCAGATCCTTTCCTTCTTTTCAATAACTTCTAAGGAAAATCTAAGTGATAACAGTACCTGTGGGACAGAAGTGACACTCATGGCAAGCAAACATTAACTCTTACAAATCTAACTTCACAACATGATCAAACAGGAATCAAAGAATCTGATGAGGGGGATTGCGTAATTTTGATCGACAGGGGTGACTAGATGACTGTGGGAACTGTGCAATTTAGTTAGTGTGTAAGATTGATGGATAGAACTGCCAATGTGCAATTTAGTATGGGCCAGGGCCTGGGAGAGACTACGCTTGTGTACAATTTCTAGGATGAGTGGCTTTGGGCTACCTCTCATGCTTTGTGTAGTTTCCTAGCTAAAGATAGGATGTCAGCTGGCTCTGTGAAATTCTAGAGCTGAAGGCTCATTGTTAGCTTGAACTGCACAATTCCTAAAAGCAAGGCTAGTTGTTGTCAAGGATTGTGCAGTTCACTAAGGAAAGCCTAGAACCGGGTTAAAACCAAGTCAAGAGATTTCCTTGTGGGTTAGACAGTAACACAAGTAAGAAACATAAGCCATAATGTGAAAGATAAAATTCCATCAAAGTACAAGTACTTGAGTTAGTGCGAGATGAGCTACTATGATTTAGGAGGGAGGCTCCAAAATGAAGCATATGTAAAATTTTGGAGGGTGGTTGTATCTGCCACAACATTGGAAATACACTGGTAGAACTCCATCTCTTTGTATGGACCTTGTCTCATGTAAAGCAAGTCTAACTCTTCTAGAAGTATTGTTCAATTCTTTGATCGTCATAGCTTATTCACTAGCTTGAGTTAAAGATGTATTTCCTACCTTTCTCTTTATTGGCAACACAAATACCAAGACAAATCAACTAAGTTGTTTTGATTGGGGATGAGGGGTCTATTGATGCACAAGTAATATAGGATGTTAGAGTTTTAGTTTCATCTCTGGTTTTGCTCCACTACCAATGGACCTAGACAATACCCTAGTGGAGTCACTTTAGGAACACGAGAATTGCTCTGCTGCCAGTGACCCTAGACAGTTGCTCGACGAAGTTAATTGCTTCACCTATCTACATGGGAAGCCTTCTCTTATTTCACCTTTATTTTATTATTTTCACTTTATTTTTTCATTTTCAATTGATCTGAAATCTTGGGAAAACTTGTTTGTGTTATGCAAGCTCCCTCATTAGTTAAAATATGTTTAGGATCATCTCATTTACCCAATTATACAAGAGGTTTATGTGTCAAGTTATATGTCTTTTATGTGTCCTGTGTGAGAAAATTATGAGTTAATTAGCTACTTAAATAACATGGAAAACAAATTAAATGTAGATAAATATACACAGAAAAATCATAAGAGAAATCTGATCAAGGATTTCACCCTCCAATACTAGGCTATATCTCCTAGGACCTCCTTCAATGGCTAGGGCCTCTTGGAATTATTTGGTCAAATGTCTAATTACAAGCTTCTTCTCAACTTCAATGGCTTTGCATACTATACCATTAGGTTTAGAGGACTCAAAACCCCCAAAAATGACTATTAGATCTCTAAAACCTGACACTGGTTGATCTGGGCATGACCTCCTTTGCTGGTGGCCCTCGGCTTCCTTGAAATTCCCTGTGGAAAAATCACTTGTAGAAGTCTTCTATTGCCTCTGAAATTTATTCCATTGTCTTCATAGCATCAAAATCATCCAAAATTGACTATTCATTTGCAAACATTGGTTGAAATCCCATCAAGTTATGGTCTTTTCAAATTTTCCCTAGGAATCTCCTTCAAATCTAGAAAACTTCAGTTAATCCCACTAAATTTGCTGGCAGTTCCAGATTTGGCGGAATCCGAAAAAATATCCGCCAACTGTAAAGCACGTTTAATTAGTGCTTAAGTGCATTTAATTAGCGCTAATCACCATTTAATATTAAGCACCTTTAATTTAGGGATAAGCTTGATTAATTAGGCTAAGCATAATTTGATGCTGGATTAGTGGTAATCCGTTGGCTGGGCGCGCTCCTAGTCATGGTAGAATGTTATATGCACTTTTTTGTTTGGGGGGCGGGACTAAGCCCTGGCCCCTTTCCCCATATGCGCTATACAAGGAACCTTTAATATGAGGCACTTTCCATTATATAATAAGAATTAATGTTGTGGTATAGTGGTAAATGTTGTGTCTTGTGGAGGGGAGGTTGTGGGTTCAGCCCTGACCTCCAACAAATTTTTTCCCAAATGCATTGTTGACCTTTGACTAGTGGGAGGGACATGTGGTGACCTCTGGGCTTGCCACCTGGCACCCTATCATTGGTCCACCACAAACCAATCAGATTCGGTAATATCACCCAACTGGAAACCAACCACAAGGCAAAACTTGGCGTACCCCCATTGGGCATTGACCACCTTTGACCTACTCAGTCACCTGCGATGTTAGTAGTATGAACTGTTGACTTGGCAGTACCTGCAATTTTTTTGTTGTTTGATGAAATGGTCAGTGGGCTCTAACTTCCTCATACTAACTCCGTTTTGAGTGAAACAATTTGTGTTGGGACCATATCACTAAGACGGACGCGGTCGTTCAAGTTTAGAGCAATTCCAAACACTTTTATTTTGAGCAAATTTTTTGCCCCTAATCTAGATTTCAATCACTCCTTCCCACTGACGAGCTTTTGGACCCAAAAAAGTTGGTTATCTGATGAGATATGAAAACTCTTCTGCTTCCCAAGTTCCATCAACTGATTCTACTTGAAAGGTCTCCATGACAACCACTTGGGTACACTGACATGCCTTGCATTGCAAATGACCATGTCCTTCAATCATTGTTCTTCTTCTGTTGTTGACCCAATGCAACACTTGTTGGCTACTTGTTTTCTGATTATACACCCTGTTGTACCAAAGTGATCCCTCGGTGCTTGAAAAACTGACAGATAACCTTCCCATTGAGAATCATTTTCCTCCTCTGCAACACATGCATTCGATGCAAACTTCTTCTTGGAAACCACTTTTCCAAGTTAAGCCCATTTGAGTGAACTACAACAATGAGTTCCAATATCAATAACAACAAGACAAGAAAAGAAAAGAAATGAGCATAGTCCAGTTGCTTGACTGTGGACTGGAACTACGCAATGCGTTGTTCAATCCGGCTTGACTGCTGGTTGGGACTACGAATTATGCAATCCCAGTGGGGAAGACTAGGCACTATCTCCCAGAACAGGGCAGAGAACAACTAGAGGCCAGTGACAGGCATTCTCTGTGTAATTCCTGGGGCCAAGGTAGAGCCTCGAGTTCTGGAATGAATAGAGCATGCTGGTGAAAGCAAGATCTGAGCCAAAGCAGCCCAAATCTGCCCAAGGGAAACTTGAAAACAAGTACATCTGAAATCAAAAGCAAAGGATGGTGTATACAATAGTGAATGATCATGTATGCAATAAAAACCAATGTAGGAATCAATAAAACAGATGAACAACGAAGCTGGTGGAGAGGGTTGTCGCAATGGCGACCGTTAGTGCAAAAACAATGTTAATATGCATGTGACACTTAAGTTAGACAATTCAAAACCTTAAAAAACACTTCTACAAGTTAAAACAAACTAAAACACCAACAATCATTCAATAAAGCACGCAAAACAACACTCACACAAGGCAAGGAAATTAAAGCGACCAAAAAAGCAGAAAAATACTTGAAAAGCAAAACTTACCCAAAAACGTTGTGCTCATTATGTTGAAGGTTCCTAGATGCCTTAGGAATGCCAAAGCTTCAAGATCGAATGTGTAGAATGAGCTATGGGGCTTTGTTTAAATATATTTGGTAGATTTAGGGTTTATGACTCGTATACCACAAATCTAGGAAAAAGCGACACTTGGTGGGACGTTTCTAAAATCAAATTGCATGTAACTCCCAGTGTTAACAATAGATCCCTATTTATTAGGGATGCTTTTTTCTTTTCTCTTTTCCTTTTTTCTTTTTCAGGAAAGGGATTCAATGCATGCATGGGAAGATTGCATAGTTTTGGAGGGAACCAGGCAACTTTCTAACACATGCATCAAATAGAAACATGAGGAATTCTTTTGTACAATTCTTGGGCTAAGCGACTTTGGCTACCTCTCATGCTCTGTGCAATTTCCCAGCTGAGGACAAGCTACCAGCTGGGTCTACACAATTCTTGAGCCGAAGCCTAGTGTCTGGATGTTCTACACAATTTCTCTAAGCGAGGTTGTCTGCCAGACTGCTTTGCGCATTTCTGGAGAGCAGGGTTGATTGTTGGGCTGCTCTGTGCAATTCCTAAGAGCAAGGATGGTTTCCCTGTAGGATAGTGCAGTTTTCCAAGACAACACAAGAGCCGGATGTGAACCAATCCCTAGGGTTAGCTTGTGGGTGGTCAACAAAACAAGTTAGCAAACACAAGCTGCAAATCCAAAGATAAAATCAACTGAAAACACAAGTACTTGAGAAGTCTAAGACATGCCACTAAGATCTTGAGGAGGGAGGCTCCAAAACAAAGCGAAGAAAAAATTTTGGAGGGTGGTTGTAGCTGCTAAAACACTACTTCAAAGGACATTCAAAATGGAATGATCTACCTTGCATGAGTGATAATAAGTAAGATAAATTTGAAAATAATAACCATTAATAATTTATCAAAGATTTCATTAATCTACCATTTTCCTAGAACTATTATAGCTTTGATATTACTTCAAGTTTTCTCACAATTTACAAGAAACGAGACCATATACTTATCAAAGAAAGAGACTTTATATAAATAATTCTTCACTCTATATCACTCAGGCTTAAAAATTTCATTATCCCCTAGTAAACATTTTAAAACACCAAGTGTAAGGCTTGTATCCCATACTTTTTCCTTTTAAAAATGAGAAAGAGTCTCTTTTATGAGTGAAATACATGGTGGTTAGGAACATAACATTTTAAATGTCCATATTTTAAATGCGCATAATATACTTTAATAAATTATTAATAATGCTCCCTAAAAACCCGTTAACCTCTAGATCATCTAAGTCCTAATTAACCCCCTAAACATACATTAACCCCCTAACACCTCAACCCCATTCCCCTAAGTCGTTAAACTCCTAAGCCATTAACCCCTAAACCCTAAACCCTTAAACAATATCCCCTTATCCCTAAGCCCATAAACTAATTTCTACCTAACCCCTTAATCGACCCTAACCATAATAATCAAATAATATTTCTCCACATCAAGATGACAACATAGATCAAATATCTCCCAAAATAATATAAATATTTGCAATAGAAAGACAATACAATTTACAATACAAATACATACAATCTAAAACACAAAATACATATAAATATTTACAAAAACAATCTAGAATAAAAAGACATATAATGAATAACTTACTAATGGATGATATTTATGTCCGCCTTTAGCATGTCCATGGTCCCTACAATGCCTTTTATTTGTTGTTATTAGAAGTCTCCTTGTTTTCAAGCCCTTGCAATTTCCTAAAAGGGAAATAACATTTTCAATCGTCTAAAACCCCCCATGCCAATCTCACATATCGTTGGCCTCCTTATGGAATGTTATGTCACATTTTTCTTCATCAAACTTTCAGTGATGATTTTATTCAAAAATTAATCTTAAAATAAGCCTACAACCTTTCAAAACAATCGCAAGTAATATAGCAACTATGTCGAAGTTATAATAATAATAATATAATAAATAATATATTATATAACTTTATAATATATAATTTATATATATAATTAATATAATATTATTTTAATAAATATATATTGATATTAATGTTAATATAACCTAATTATATATTAATAATATAACATATAATTATAATTATATATATTATATTTATTATAATTAGTAAAACTCAACGTAAACTGATCCTAAATTAGACATTGTCCAACAAAAATAAGCCATTAATGGTGGAATTTGTTAAATTAGACATTGTCCAACAAAAATAAGCCATTAATGGTGGAATTTGTTGTTATACAACAATTCCATGGCATTTGTTTTATATTGGACCAAACATTAAATATTCGACAATACAAGTACTCTCGTTGGATATTTGATGGCAAAGGAACTCGCGTAAGATATTCGACAAATGTCAGGGTTTATAAAAAAAAATACATTTAATTTCCGATAGTTTTTCCTATTTTACCCTTTCTGCTGGATTCCATCATCATATTTTCTGCCCATGTCTATTAGTGTGTTTTTTTTTTTTCTCCTGGAAGGGTTTCGACGTTAAATCATTGTGTGTAAATCTCATGTGTATGATTCTTTGCTAAGTTCTTTACTATATTGATTGAGATTTTTTGTAAAGAGATAAATTTCATAGAATACTAGTTCACTCGCCCCTCTCAGTGTTTCCCAATTCCCAACATCATCACTATATATTAAGTAGAATATTATGTAATATTTATTCAAGAATTATTTTGTATTTAAGAATTTATTTTGGGAGTTACCGCCTTGAAAAGGCAAGTGAATATAGATCTCTATTCTTCATTGTCAAAGAGATGTTTCTTAGGGTCAACTCTCTTAGCTCTTGTGTTCTTAGGTTTTGTACTACATTTTAAGTGATTTCACTAAATTTTATGGGTTATGTACCATACACCATTGCATCGTGTAATGAATGATCCTTTGCTGGATAATGATTAAAGTTTCATAATAGTTAATTTGTAAAACTTATTACATTTTAATTTTTTCTTGCATACTATGTCACAAGATAGTCTTGCTTCTTTCTGCATCAAGTGGTATTAGAGTAAGTTGATGTTGATGTACACAATATTTCTATTTTGATATTGATTTATAGTAAGAAATGTGAAGTTTATGTGCTTGCGTTAGCATCTTGGTTGGTTGAGTCTGTAAAAGCTTTCAAAACTGGCGGAAAATTATATTATAGTGCTTTTTATAATATGCCATAAAATGCATGGAATAAAAAGTGGTTTCCCTATGTTGAATGGTCAAATAACAAGTCTACCTAAAATCAGGAGTCAAAATACAAATGAAGAAACTATAGAAACTTTAAGAGTGTTATCATCCTTCTTGGATTCCATGTAAACTTCCTATAGAAGTAGAATGACAAGAAATATATATGATGAAAGCATTGTGATTAGTAATGTAGAAGAAGAATGTAACACCCCCATTGTGACCTCCTATAATTTATACATATATTTACTAGGTTATCATGTTAGGATGTGTTAGTTTTATGTTCTTACATGTATATATGTTTCAAGCTAGCATTCCTATGTATATATGCGTTGATTCTAGAGTTCCTATGTGATTTTAGGCCATTGAGCTTATGTGCTAAAAGGTTAGCAAGCCTAGCTATGTGTTGTGGTAAAAAAACACAACCCCCCATTTTTGACTTGTTCACTTCAAATAATGGGGACCTTTTCTATAAAAATTTTGGCTAAACACCTTTTTGGATTTTTATTTAGTTGATTGCCCTACGCATTTGTTAATTTTTCATTTTCTTTCGGATTCTTGTTTTGATTGCTTTGTTAAAATCGATTTTTTATAAGCATCTCATTGACGCTTGTTTCGCCTCATTTGGTCAATTGATTTGAAAATGGCACTCCTTTGAAGTCTCATCATTTATCTAGCCTGGGTTAAAAATGCATAAAATGTACAATATTGCATTTTGTGAATAAACTAGTTCAATAACGCATTCATTTTAAATATTAACCCATAGCGAGTTTTTACTAACACTTTTCCATTTTTTAGTTATGCGGCCAAATCATTAATTATCGGGATTTAAGAAATTTACTCCAATTTCTAAATCAATTATTAACCCCGAAAACCCAAAATTTTCGAAGTGGCTATAATTTATTTTTATATTTTTACTTCTATTAAGAGTGGTTGTAGTTTATAAATAATCCTCATATAAATAAATCAAAAATAAAATTGATTTTAATATATAAATCTTAGATTAATTAAATTAATTATTATTTAAAATATAATTAATTTAATTAAATTAAAATTTAATATATAAAAAATATATACGCATCGGGACTTTTCAATCGCATCGGAGCTTTTGCATTAAACAAATTTTAAGAACCTCGATACACACCATACCCCGATGCTGATATCGGATCGGGAATTTTGCATTGTGCCAAAGTTTAAAAACTCTGATATCTCCATACCCCCAATCTCCGATAAATAAAACATAAAGCAAAGGGGCATTAACCAAGTCTTATCGCATCGGAGCTTTTATGCGAAACACGTTTAGAAACCCCTCCATCCTCCCGATTGCCGATAGCGAAAAGACATAAAAACAATTAATTAAAGCTTTGTATAGTTTGTTTCAAACGACTTGTTCTTTTTAACTCTTACGTATGGTGACAATAGTTAGTTTAAATTATTTTATATATATTAGATTTTAATTAAATAAATAAAATTATATATAGAAATTTTAATTAATTTAAATTAAATTAAAATTTAAGTTATTATTTTGATTAAATGTTGATTAGTTCATAAAAATAATTAATTATATTAGTTAGTTAGGCATTATTTTAATTAATAATCAGTTTTGTTTAAATAATTAGTTTAGTTGATAATTAATAATTAAAATAGAATTAATTATTAAGTAAGTAGAATTCTAATTTAGGATTTAATTTTTAATGAGAATTTTGAATTTTTTTTAGCCCAGTAACAGAATTTCCAGATTCATGTCAGATTTGATTCATCAACTTTGGAGGCTCATAGATTGGGTTATACTTGGCCAAATGAGGCCCAGGATGGTTCATTGGAAAGAAAAAATCAAGGACAACATTTTTGAGGAGGTTTCACTAACAGATTTAATCGTTTATTGGGTCAAAAATCAGGCAGAAGATCAAGCTCCGAATTTTGAAAACAAAATCAATTTTATGAGTTATTTTCTTCATTTTCATTTGTCCAAAGCCTCTTCTAATTGCAGATCCATTGGTTAATAATATCTTTGGCCAATTAAACCACCCCAAACATCAATAGAAAGCTTATGTTTTATTTTCAATTATTTATTAAAATAGAGTTTGATTGGATTTGATTTAATTGCCAGAAATGATATTTTGATTGCATCTTAATTTATTTTGATTTCTTTTTGCAGGAAAATGGTGGAAGAAATATGGAGAAAATGATCTCAATCAATGAGAATGATCCAGCAATTGAAGATCAGGATTTTTGAGCAAATAAAATTGCATTTGGCAGATTTCTCTTCACCAAACTTTCCTCTCAAGAATTCCTTCACAAATAGTATAAGTAATAGATTGCAGAATGTAATAAAGGGGGCTCTCCTCTGCAATTCTAGACTTCTAAAAAAGCACTACTGTAATAGGAATTTAGAGTTGTAGGAGAGAGGAGAGAAAATCTCAGATCTGGGGATTATTGAGGATTTTTCTTTTGTATCTTGAATTATGTATGAGAAGCAGAGTTTGCACTATTGTGGCTCTAGTTTTGAAGGCAGAAGTTCAAGCAATGTAAAGGACTGTTGGAGACCAAGGTAAGAGAAATGGATGCAATAAATTGATATTTTTAATACTACTATTTCAAATATCAGTTTCATTTTTATGATAACAAGAATGTGTCATTTTATTCATGTTTGTGCACTATTGTCAATATGGGTAATTTGTCCCAATGTTGTTATTATGTATCTCTGTTCTTATGGAATAAATCCTGATTTCTGAGTAACTATTTACTCAGAAATCTGTCTTATTAAAATTGATTTATTGAATGGTAATATGTTGTGAACTATTTCCACATATTATTGTTTAATTATTGGATTTACTGATTTGATAATCAATATCATTTATGTGAACTATTTCCTAGGTGTTGTTGGTTTATTATTTCAGTTAAAAGGTCTCAATAGGATGTGTTTTGATATCCATAATATCATTTAATTGAACTACTTCATTAACTGGATATTCATTACAAACAAGACATATTTAAATCCCAATACTTTAATTATCTTGCTCTTAGTTGGGTTAGATCTATATCTACCTAATTAAGATAGGATTTAGATTAGTTTCTTTTGCTTGCATCATAGAATAAGCTTGCATTTAGAGTAAGTTCTACATTCTTTTAAGTCCTCTCCTCAAAGAGGCAAAACTTTAGTTGTGGCTTGGTTGAACCCAAATCAGCTTAAGGGTCATTCTTTTGCCTGATCAGCAAGAAGAAGTGATCTGATATCCCTAACTATTGGTAGTAAAAGATATATCATAAAGCAGTAACGATAGGGAGAAGGTAATTGGACCTAGTTAAACCAGTCGGAGCCACTACCCCAAACGGAAAAGGAGCTGCTTTAAGGTCCGGACCAGGTGGTTATCCCCCAGTCTTGTTGCAGAGATTTTCGAGGCATCAA